>QZFA01000019.1:0-235654 GCA_003614995.1 Cladosporium phlei | reverse complement strand
CCCCCCCCCCCCCCCCGACCCGCTGCGTCCAACGTCAATCCCACCTAATACACACCAGGCCAAATCCTCCACCTAACAATCTCGCAGTACCTCTCCCAATCCTTGCCATACTTGCGCCTGCACTTCTCCTCATCGCGCATCTCGCGGTGAATAAGCAGCACAGCAAAGTAAAGCATGTAAAAGTAAGTAATAGGGATAGCGTAACCCCTGATCCCCTCCTGCGACACAAGGCTAGTGCCCGGGTACAAGATCGACGGCGTGAGCTTGTAGCCGGCCGCCAGAGTCGGCAGGCAGTACGACCAGGACATGAGCCAGTCGCCCAGGTAGTTGATGTGGCGGGCCGTGCCCCACCAGCCGGTCGTCAGCAGGCGCGAGCCGGCGGCCGTTTCAATGTACTTGAGGTGCGCGACTTTGGGGTTGTTGGGGTCGGTGCGGAAGCGGTTCTTCTCGTTGTTGGCGCTGCGGAAGATGTAGTAGCCTAGGCCTTGGATTCCGAGGATCGCGAGGACGTAGGTTGGGCCCAGGATTACGGGGTGCACGCTGAGGTAGCGGGCTTGGATCGAGTAGGAGAAGGGCACCCAGACGAGGTCGCCGAAGGACAGCATGAAGCCGAAGCCGTCGTTGATGATGTCGATTGTGGTGAGGATGGCGGGCTCCATCCAGAGGGCGTCGAGGATGTAGATTCCTTGAGAGATGGTGACGATGACTGGTTGGGAGGTTAGTATGGTTTTGGGAGATGGTATGGATAGGTGGACTTACGCATGGAGTCGGTCACGTAGCCGTAAGACTTGTACTGCTTGGCCATGAAAGCCAAGTCAAGGATGAGCCAGCCCAGCATACCAGGCCTAAGCTCCATCCACGCCTTGATGTCGACCTCGCCAGCGAACGGCAGAGTGATACGCGGGTTGAGCTCGCGACCAATGAACCAGTCGTAGATGATGTTCCCACTGTGTCCGCCCGCAGCGAGCTCGCGCAATTCCTTGTTGCCGCGCTTGACCTCGAAAGAGCGCACATAAACGTAAACAGCAAGCAGGAAAGAGACAAGCAAGTTAGACGAGACCAGACCCACGTAGTTCCTGTTGATGAACGACCAGACGGGGAAGTCGGCGCCCTGAGCAAAGGTGCCGGCGGCGCAGATGGCCAGGATGGTCGCGGCGGAGCTGAAGGCATTGAATCTGTACTTCAGCCTGCCGCCGTTCTGGAGCTTGATTCCCTCAACCTCTTGCGCGGGCAGGATGGCGTACAAGACCAAGCTCAAGCCGTACCAGGCCAGCGTTCCTAGCATGCCGTTGACCGTGACCAGGCCGCCCCATCCAGGCCATCCCACCTCCTTTGCCAGAACCGATGTCGCATGCTCCCAGGAGGTCTGCGTCGTGAATGTAGGCGGCGTGAAGAGCTTGCTCGGGCTCAGAAGGGAGGGCGCAGGGCATCCGGAGATGTCGTTGCAGAGGAAGGTCAACGCGTAGACGGCGACGGGGCAGCCGATGGAGATGAGGGCGGCACCGATCCTGTTTGCCTTGTCAGCGCTGCGATGAGACGCGTGAACCGGATCCGAGTATGCACTTACGGGCCACCAAACTCGAAGCCGTGAGGCTCCTCTGCGGCGACAGCCTTTGTCGTCTTTTTCGAAGCCATTGTTGTGTTTCCAGGTTAGGAGGTGCTCGACGAGGGCCAGACCGGCGCGACTTTGTACTCTAGTGTAGATTGGCGTTGGCGTTTACTTTTTGGTGGCGCTGACGTCTTCGAAATCGTACGAGCGTTGATCGTACGACGGCAGTATACGAACAACTTAAAGTACACCATCCTTGTAATATTTTCTTACGTATCGTTCGACACACCTGAGCTTATACTGATTAGACTACCTCGTTATGGGGAGTACGTGACGAGCAGGGTTGTGATGTTTTCAATGGACCAGGGTACACGTGTGAAAGGCAGACTATTTGAAGTTTCGACGTGAATTATATTTACAAACAGCTTTATATCAAATAATTTACACCGACTCCATCCCAGCTATCCATCTTTTTTTGTAAAACCAGACACTATGCTTTCATGATTTTACTCCGTCCTGGTCGGCCTTTCGGACCGACATGCAATATACCGTAACCAACAAAACAATCTACAACTTGATGGAAATGTCGTAGTGATCCAGCAAGACACCGACAGTAGAGAGGGTGCCGATGTAAGCGACAAGAACGCTCATGGCTTCGACATCGTTGAAGTGCCAAGTCTCAAAGGCCATGTTGACAGCACCAGTGAGAATGTTGGCGAGCAAGAAAAGGGCGAGGCCGTTGCGGTTGAAAGCGTGCAGGACCCTGCTGGTAGCATCGGTGATACGGCTCTTCTCGACCGCCCTGCTCTTGGAGCGGTACAGGGCCGGGAACATGAGCATTTCGATGGCGCAGAAGATCAGGAGCTGTGCGAAGTTGAAAGCGCACACCCAGCAGACGTACGCGCAGTTGGCCATGCGGCGCGACACGAACAGGTGGGGGCCGTAGTTCCACAGGCACCAGACGGAGCACACAAACCAGATTCCGGACCATTTGAACAGGTGGATGACGGCGAGGCGGGGCAGGGCGCTGAAGTGCTGCATCGCCTCTTCGGGGCGCCAGTCTTTGGGCTTTTCCTTTTCGTTGGCGATCACTTTGTCGACTTGCTCGTCTTGTTGCTGGGAGCTGCCGATGACGGAGGCGAGCCAGTCGGCGTCCTCGTCCATGGTGTCTCTGGCCAGGCGGGCGGCTAGGATGGGGTCCTCTGGGGGCTCCTCGTCGCGGGGCAGGATGCCTTCGCCGGCGCCCATGCCGGCCATGAAGATGGCGAAGTAGCCGATGAAGGAGTAGACGCCCTCACGGTTCTGGGAGAGGAAGTCGCCGGGGATGCGCTCGGAGAGGATGATGTAGTGCTTGAGAGGGGTGGTGTAGAGCAGGATCTCGTAGCAGACTGCGATGGCGAAAGCGACGGCGCTGTAGGATGGAATCCAGCGCAGGATAGGCTGCAGGAGAGCGAAAGTCGGGGAGAGGAGGGAGAGCGTGAAGAAGAAGTTCCAGTGAACTCCGTACTCGCTTTCGTGCTCGGTGTAGTCAAGGCCCTTGACGGTGGCAAGACGGATCAGTCCGAGGCCAACGAGGGGGATAGAGTGGCGAAGGGCGGTCTTCATGCGGGTGCCAATGGATTTCTTGACCTGAGCGAAGTCCTCCTTGAGCTGTTGACGAGCGGCAACAACACCAGCAGCGAAGACGAAAGAACCGACGCCGAGATCCATAAGGGACGTTCCGAAGGCTTCGGTCTTGCCGAAACGACGAGGGAAAACCGGGAAGTCGACGGCCAGAATGCTGCAGCAGGTGATGATCATCATGGCGCCACGGTAGCTGGTGATGAAGGGCTTGACAGGGAGCGGGTCCCTTTCCTTGGGCTCCTCATCCTTTGACTTTTCAGTGGCATCCTTGTCAGCCTTCGCGATAGCGACTTCGTCGTCGGCACCTTCAGCCTTGGGCTGCAAGTAGGCAGCAATGGCGGGTAATAGAAGAAGACCAGTCAGGGTCTGCGGCGAATCGGCATAGACAGTAGTGGCACACAGGATAGTGCAGCACTGCAGGAGGAAGTCCACGAAATAGGCTTGAATAGAGTAAGGCTTAAAGAAGCTTTGCCTCTTCTGCAGGACACACCATGTGAAGACGGCAACCTGAAGAACGACTGTTAAAACCCCTGCTCAAACGCGTTCAATGGTGAGGAGAGGCGGGCGGGCATACCGGAGCCATCAAAGTCAGGATGTTGATCTCCCAGATGCCACCGCCCTGGAGGTCGGTGACCGAGGCCTTCTTCTCGGCCTTGTAGTCGGAATCGGGCGTCATGTTTGCGTTTGTCGTTGATTGTTGTGCAACGAGGGGAGAGGCAGACCAGAAAGATTTGCAGTCTGCGGCTTTTTGATCCGGCAGCGCGCACAGAACCAGGAGAAGCCTGCTGGCCTTTGGGCGGGCTCGTTGGGTGTGGGGAATCCCGGAGCGTTGGTCAGCACAGGGAGATTTGATCCTCGCAATCGCGAGGTGGAGGCGCTGGGATGATTCGAAACGGCCGACTTCACCTCTTGAGCCCGCCGCCTGTTGTACGACCGTTCGTCCACCACTCTAGTCCGGTTGCACAGTACCTGCGATCCGTGACACGAAGCGGTGTGGATTCTGGGTATGGCGCAGTGCCTGGTGCTACCAGAAAAGCCAGGCGCGTGGGGTCGGTGTTGTGAATGTTGTTGTTGCTCTCCCTGGTGCCATCCGCCTGGCCAAGCCCGAAGCAAGAAAGTATGGACGAGGAAGACTCAGAGCTAGAACGGTTATAGTATGAGGTGCCGACGATGCTTGGCCATTCTCCATATGTCGAATATGGTGGGGTGAAGTGAAGTGAGTTGACTTTTCAGACCTCAGACGTCGCCCGTCGCGCCTGCCTGCCCGTTTGTACAGGAAGGCTCTTTCCCATGCCGGCGGCGACGTGCATTTGACCAAGCCTGCCCTAGCCTCTTCGTTGTAACTTGCAATCGCCAACACAATCCACAATCCACAATCCACAACCCGTCCAACTCTGCGTTTCGAGCGCGCGCGCACGTTTATTCATTTCCTTGTTCCTCGCACTTCCTCCATCAATCCATCCATCCATCAACTCCTCCTCGAGTCGCCAGCTGCCACGCCTCGCCGAGACAAGACATTTGGAGTAACCCACCAGGCCCAACAGACCTCACCTCACGCCCCCGCCATGCCGCTCGCCGAGCGCGACATCAATACGCAGCACCACCTACATCTCACACGCTGCAAACGCTTACCTGCCTCTGGATCTGTGATCGACGAAAACGCTGCGCCCTCACCAGCCATCGCACGTGCTAAAGACTCGCCCACTAATCAGCAGCGGTTTCTTGCTCCAACAAAAGCATCTGTCGCAAAGAACACTCCGCCGCCGTCTACAGATCGCACTCGAGTCCAACCCGCCTCGAGCAAAAGCTTCTCCTCACCTCACGGCTCGAAGCTGTCCAGGCGCAACGCTGTCACGCCCACACCAAAATCGCCACTTTCTCCGCCTATCAGCAAATGGAATCGCTGCGTCGCGAGTGACTGCATCGACGACTCGAACATCCGTGCTGAACCCTCGACACCACCTTACCCATCATCATCCAGTGAGACCGCAAACGATCATTCCCTGGTACGTAGAGCCCCGCTGTCGCAAGCTTTGGACCGTAACTCACATGCAATAGATCGCAGTTGACGCCTTGCCGCGCAGCAAACCACGCCTTCGTGTTGAGAAGCCTTTGCCACCTCGTCCAATCGCATCCCTAGTCTACGCACCAAGCCCGTCGAGGGACAGTCGCTGCTTGATCGACGCAAGTGAAAAGCCTCTGCTACTTTCACGTGGCGAGTCCGAGTTTGATTGGCCGACGTTGATACCGACATCTTCTTCCACTCCCACACTTGGACTTACAACATCTTTCGGGACAGTGACCGGCTCGACGCCTAACTCCCCGCCCATGTCTACCAGTGCTACCTCGATGGCGAACACCGACCCGGATGTCAGCAGCGCCAGCTACGTTGAGCGCTCAGGCAGCAACATCAAGATCTCCGGCAGCCCAGAGCAAAAGCACTCTTCACTCTCGTCTTACACCAGTACATCGGACTTAGGACCGCTTCGTCGCAATGGAGATAGTCCCGAGGGCGTCTCGCAAACCCCAGAACTCAGCAAAACATCTCTCAAAAGCACTGTGACCGCCCCTCCGCCGAGGAAGAGCTCACTCCCCGGTCCTTACGGCCATGGCCTTCTCATCGAGAGATCGCGGAGTACCGGTGCCAACACAGGCGGATCCCCAGACTTTGCGCGGAACATGTTGGAAGCCTCACGCCCTCACAGCCCGTCGCCGGCCAGCTTTTCTCGGCCACGCCCTACAAGCATTTCGCAAGTTTCAATTCCGATAACGCCACCAGCAGTCGTTGATGTGACCCCGACCAAGTCTGAGAAGACGGTCTCACGTATCCCTTGGCCGGACCAGAAGAAGGCGACGTTGGTCGATATCAAAGGTCGCCGTGCCTCCAGCATCCCCATGCCCAAGTTCGAGAAAGGGCTCAGCTTCGGTGGCCGACGCTTCGACTCGCCATATCCCCTGAAGGTCCTGGATCATGGCATCAAGCGCCGCCAGCTGCAGAGAGACGGGAGCAACTCTACCGTCAGCACTGTGCCAACGGGAGTGTTGAGCCACAGCACTCTTCCTGTTGACCGTAACAAGACCAACACACCGGAAAGCACCAGGTGCTCCACTACCGAGGACGAAGAAGAAGTTACCACTCCATCTGACAAACCTCACCACTATGTCAAGCATGGGTACAAACCCAAGCACGTTAACAGAGTCTCGGGTAGCCACTATGCCGGCGTGACGCTCAAAGTCTACGATGAGGCGGAAGTCGTTCTCGGGAGACCACCTCCGTCGAACAGTCCTTTCACAGGTCCGCTTCAGACTATACCTTCACATTCTCTGCTCCCACTACGACCCATCTCCACTCGGTACAGTCTTGAGGTGGAGCCGCATCCCAAGGTGGTTATCAAGCCTACGGAGTTCTCGGCTTTTGCACAGCGCCTGTCCGTCCTCGAGGGCTCGCATAACCTGGGTGTGAACGTCACCTGGAACACACAGAACACGATTGGCGACGGCACCAAGTCGGAGCTGGTCGACATTCTGCGTGAAGCCGAGCACGAAGACGCTCTGATCAGTCAGTGTGGAGCTACAGGTCTTGACGCGGAGACGAAAGAAGAAGTCACGCGTACGCTTAGCGTGCTCGAAGGCACATGTGGTCCCGCAAACACGACCGTCGACCTTGAGCACTTGTCACGTATGTTCGGTCGCCTCAAGTCTGGGTTCGAGAAGGCGCCAAAGAGTGCTGCTTTTGTCGAAGACGCCACCGTGGCAGACCGATTCCTGGCCAGACGCGGCAGTACATCGAGTGACCACATCATCCGTGCTCAGGCAAATGGAAGTCATGAAACGCCAGCTGCGACTCACAGGAAAGAGGATGACGCGGATTCTCAGCACTCCAGAAGCAAGACCGTCGCTAGCAAGTGGTCCACCAGCACCGCATCTGCGAAAGAGCGCCCTCTTCCCTCGAGGGACACTTCGTCGAGACAGAACACCCTCAGCATGGAGTTTGAAGATCAAGCACCCGGCCCTCCACCGAAAGACTCGCAACACAGTCAGCCCACGTCAATCGGCTATCCGTCACGTGTGCCTGGCAAGGCTCATCGAATCCTCGGCACCAGTGAGCGTGATACCAGTAACTTCAAGTCTGCTACTCGTCGTTCGTCATCTCCAACCCTGGGCAATCGGGTTCCAGGATCAGTACGAGCTGCAAGGGAGAAAGCTCGCGATGCTGCAGGCAGCCGGGCCAATCAAGCAAGCACCACCAAGGTCGAAAGATTGCCCACGCCAAACACCAAAGTCTTCAGGATGTCAACAGAGCCACCCAGGGGGCGTCTTTCATCAGCAGACAGATCGACTAACTGCGGCTCCACGAAGGTATGCTCGCCATGTTCACTCGAATTGCTAGTCCTGCCAAGCTAACAATATGAAACAGCCACCTCGCTCCCACTCCAAGTCTCGCTACGTCTTCGACAAGATCAACGGCCTGTTCTCCGGCAGGCGTGATCGGCGTGAGAGCAAGCTCCCGCCCGTTCCGCCGATCAAAAACAGCTTTGACCATACCAGATCTCCCCTCGCACCCAAGGAAGTGCACACTAGTTCTCTCGGCAGCCCTATGCTCACAGGCCACAAGGCCCCGCCACTCACCAAAATGCCTACCATCTCTCCTCCAGTCGACTCTGTCCATCCAGCACTTCGCAGCGCGCCATCTTCAACTTCTATCGCCCCCAGCATGACCACCGTCGGTAGCGACGCCGACTACGAAGGCAGACGTTCGCTACAGGCCTTGTCCGAGAAGCTTCTTGGTCTCGCCATGAGGGAGGACAACCCGGCCAAGAAAGATCGCTTGCTCAACTTTGCAAAGGTAACCAAATACTCACTCTTCTCTTGTTGCGTCAATGACCCTCGCTAACTTCCTGCTCAGGTGCTCAACGACTCGCTGATCAGCGCACGCGAGGCGCAGATCTCGGCGGAGACTGCTCAAAGTGCGGCACGCAGCGCTCAGCTGTCGTATGAGATGACCATGAAGAGTGTGGCGATGCTCCAGCGTCTGGTCTCTAGCATGAACCGCCGCTAGTGTCGTCCGTGTTCCTTCCAACGGTCTTGAGTCGCATTGAGGGAGACATTTTCGTCGACACCACTGAGACGGCGGCGCTCTTGACTCCTTCAGTCTCGATTTGTGGTTTGCTTTATCGACCTTGCTCCAGTGTGTCTTGCGACGGAGCACAACGAACATGCATTGATGCAATCAAGTTTCCCACTAATAATGGATACATGGG
Organism: Cladosporium phlei; assembly: GCA_003614995.1. NCBI lineage: Eukaryota > Fungi > Ascomycota > Dothideomycetes > Cladosporiales > Cladosporiaceae > Cladosporium > Cladosporium phlei. The sequence continues at coordinate 227,221 of QZFA01000019.1, read as the reverse complement.
AAGAAGAAGTCCGTAGCCACCAGGTACACAGAGACAGCTGTATGAAATTATGAGAACTGTACCCCATGGCGATCAACTCTTGGTTTCAGAACACACTTCATGGACTGATCCACACATTCTTCGCTGAGTCCAAGGCAAAAAAAAGGGTATCAATCCTCCCCATTTTGATGTTCATGTGACGTTTCTAGCGCCGAGGTGGTGAGTACGAAGAGTGAAGTGAAGTGAAGTGAGTTCCTCAAGATTTCAGCTTGGTAGGCCTTCTTTTTCACTGACACATGCCCAGGTGTAATCACTGGAATTCAGATTTGTTCTACGACGCCACCGCTCCCGCATACCCCTGGAACTTGGAGTGATCCTCCTTCAGCAAGAGCGGCAACTCGTCCTCCAGCAAACTCTCCTTCCACCCCTTCTCCTGCGGCTTCCATCCCATCTGGCGAAGCCTCACAGCACGACTCCTCGAGTTCATCCCCACAACAGGCCCCGTGAACTCCGGTCCGAAAACATCTCCGTACGTCTCCACCGGCATCTCCCTGGGCGTCGGGTCCTCGATCTTGCCCTGCTCGTGCAGCGCTTTGCCGATAGCGGCCACCATCTCGCCCCAGCTCGGCTCGTTGTCCCCTGAATTCTCGGCGAAGAAGTAAGGGTTCGGATCTTCGGCTCCTTTGGGAGATTCGAGGCGGTGCAGCACAATCACGAACCCGCGCGCCAGGTCCCGCACGTGCACATTCGACCAGACAGATTTGCCCTGTCCGACGTGTGCTGGGTGGCCGTGTTTGAGCGCCCAGCGCGCCAGAGTGGGGAGTTGGATTGTTAGTCGGCCGTGGCTGGTACCGTAGATGAGCGGCGGGATCACGATGGCGATCTTCGCTTTTCCTTGCAGTTCTTTGCGGGCTTTTAGGATTTCCAAATCGATCAGGCGGTGCGGGGCGTCGTCCGCAAGAGAGTCTATCTCCTCCTGCTTATCGTCGTGGTAGATTTTGTCTGACTTGAAAGATCCCAGTGCTTTGTCGTCTAGCAGTGAGGTCCCCGAGGTGTGGATGTAGGTGATTGTTTCGCCGCGAGAAACTTTCTCGCGCACGCCGCGAAGGACGGCTTGCACGCTGGGCAGGTCGTCGGCTGTGGCGGTGTGGAAGACGATGTCGTTCTTTGCAATGTGTTGCACGATGAGTTCCTCGTCGTGGAGGTCGCCGATCACGGCTTCGGCGCCGGAGTGCTTGAGGCCGTCGGCGTGTTCCTGGCGGCGCACGAGGCCGGTCACTTTGTAGTTTTCGGCGACGAGCAGGTCGATGACTGTCCAGCCGATTAGGCCGGGGCCGATGATGAAGACGTTTTTGCCTGTTGACATGGTTGGATGTTGGAGCTGGTTGTGATGGAGGTGTTGAGAAGGGCTTGAAAATGGGTGGGATCGTTGAGTTTTAGGCAGAGTGGTTCAAGGAAGGATCGATGATTGTAAATCGAGATTTCGTTCTTGAGTCTTACGGGAGGAGTCGTGATGTTACTTGCGTCTTGTACAATCCATGGATTGCTTGACGTCCCTTTCAATGTTTGTAAGCATTCGTTAGCAGTGACGTTATTCTTTGGTTATTGAGGTGGGGTCTTCGGTTAGACGGCGTTCTTTCCTCTTAACCATCATCCATTGCTCCAAGTATCATATTGGATGGTTCTTCCCAAGTCCAAATCGACAAGTTGAGTTTTTGATGGTTGACCGACCATCGAGATGCAATCTCAATCTTTCAACGACTGAAGAAACTAACACAAACACTAACCCTAAAAGCACGGACATACCGTCGAACAGCAACTTCACGCGACTGCAACAACAACTGCGATCTACGATCCATTCACAATATCGATCAGGTCCGATTTTCCTGGTGACGGCAAGGAACAGATGGAACAGCACATCAGCCCACGCATGCTGCATGTCCAGGGCCCTGGGAGATGAGCAGGACCAAGACAAACGCCTACACCGCCACCGGTTAACTGCTCCAGCGCCAGCTTCATGCTCAAAGCAACCGGAATAGAAACCTGGCGGCCTTCTAAAAAGAGCGAGGCAGACATGATTTGAAACAGGGTTGATGGGAGTCCGGCAGCCTGCGCTTTGTGCGTTTGACCACCTCGCCACCGACCTGCCACCCCAAACGGATAGCTGCTGGGAAGTAGATCATGGGCTCCATCTCTTCGAAGACTACTGGTTCTTGCTCAAACCTGGTATCCGAATGTCTGGATGGCGTCTTCACCGTCTTTTGGAAAGCAGGTATTGCCGCGAAAAGGTGTCCGGATGCCTGACTACAGACGGAAAGAGCTAATTCTAAACTAGCGGTGTCTGGGAAGGCATGGAGAGTGGGGAGTAAGTATGTCCTGCACGAAGTCCCCTCTCGATTTCTCGCCTTCGTTTCTTCACCATTTTTTTCCGCCTCCCCATTCGACCCTCTGCCCTTGTATTTTTCCCCCCAACCCTTCGTCAGATTTCCTTTGTTTTTCCTTTGTGGTCTTGCACCGAGAGCGCTTTGCAACGCAAGTCTGGAGTTCCTCGACAGACGTCGCCGATGTGTTGGCCAACTCCCAATGCTCGCTCTGGCACACTTCCCATTCTGCGGGAAATGCCACGAGGTCGACTTTTCCATTTCTTCCTATTTCTCTCTCTCTCTCTTTCTTCTTCAGTTGTTGCTCTGCTCTCTGTCTGTTCGACTTCCTGTATTTCCCATTCTTGTTGTTTTTCCTATTTTCCTACTTATATACTCACACATAACAACTGATGGCGAACGCCATCGACACTCTCCGGAGCTGACGCCGACGACCCGGACCAGATGACCTTGGACGCATGCCTTGCGGCTCCTGTGTACCACCGCCCAAAGGTCCAGCTCATCTTTACCAAGGATCGCACTCCAATGGCGCAGATCATGTCGTTCTACGCCTCACACGTCCAGTGCTGCATCACTGCATTTGGTGCAGTACACTTCTACCAACGGTCGGCGACTGCTCGTATCGGGTTGTTCTTGCCTCTCAACACTCGGCACCGGGAGAGCGCGGACACTTCCATGCGGAACCCAGTACAGAGCTCATCTTTGGCGCGGATCACACGCCCATGGAACAGATAATGGCTTTCTACGCTTCGCACGTCCAGTGCTTTATCTCTGCGTTTGGTGCTGGTCATATGTACCACCGGTCGGCCACTGCTCGTGTCGGGTTGATCTGGCCGTTCAATACACAGCACCGGGAGAGCGCGGACGCCGCCATGGTCAAGTACAGCGCGAGAGGACGGACTTCTGCGATCTCCCTGCTAAGCTTTAGCGACATCAGCGCTTAGTGGTGTGAGAACAGCACTCCCCCTTGTCTTTCACGGAGGTGCGGAAGGCGGTTATTGGGAGGGTGGTTATGGAGGAGCGGCGATGACGATGACGTCGGTAGTTCCGACCAGGACAACCCTGACGGGTTGCGAGACGCCATACACCCCTGAAGCATTAAGGCGGCTCCGGGCTCTCGAAGGCGATGCTATCTCTTGACCAATACCAGCAACTGTTCGGCCTATCTCGCCTTACTGTTGTGCACACACTCTTCATCCTCCAAGTGTTCCAGCAACCATTCGTCTCGGCTCGCCTGACTGTTCAATCCACTTGGTCGACCAAGCGTTCTACCGACTGTTCCGCATAGCCCGCCTGATCGTTGTCGACTTCCTCCTGGAGATCATTCTCCACTTCACCTTATTCTGGTCATCAACAACATCATCCACCTGGCCACTCGATGGAGGCTCATGTTGGTGCGTCTGCCCAAGATGAAGGAGGTCACGGACAAGCAGCGAACCTGCTCGGCTGACTAGGTGTCGTCGTGATGTTGCGACTGCCACTCATCCGGTCTCGGGACCCTGTCGGATGTCTTTTCCACTCCTGTTTTCCTTCCTGTTGTTTTCCTATTTTCCTACTTATATATCAACACACCACAACACATGGCACCCGCCATTACCTTCCATGCATCAGGGTTTCTCCGAGAAGCTGCAGCTGAAGAGTAAAGGTAATCTTGTTACACACAAGACTACACTACCCTCAGTCAACATGGACATCTACCTCGTCCTCGATTGCAACACACCCTCCATGCCTCAGGGTTTCCCGGCGAGACTGCAGCTAGGAGCAAAGGTAAGTGATACTAGTATTCCAGAGCGATTGCGATTTGTTCTAACGACGTTAGTAGAAGACGGAAGTCCTGTGTACTGTTCTTCTCCTGGATGCTACCAGCATTTCTCTCGAGATGCTAATGACGCTCTTTCATGATGCCGACTAGCATCAACTCGCCCTCGCCCTCGCGGGCGTCACCTCGCTGGCCGGCCCATCCTGCCCGGTCGGCATGGTGATATCCTGTCATTCCATTACAGGGTCGACCACCCTCCTCCTTGAGGACGAATGCGGACATAACGAGACTTTCGACTTCGGCACGCAGAAATTCGCCCTCGCAAATGCCATGTCGTTGACTGGTTCGTCATGCCTCGTCGGCATGGTTGTTCTGTATCATCCATGCGCAGAGTCGACAACGAACCATACCAGACGACGCGAACACCATCAGATCCCGCCGCCCCGAATGCTGCCAATGTCCAGTCTCAGTATCAGCTCGCCTGCAACCTGCTCGGCTGACTCGGGACATCACCATGATGTTACGTATGAGGCACGGAACCAGCAAAAAGTCTCAGTTTGTCAGTGTTTTCGGCGTTCAAGATGTTACAACAACCCGTGATCTCTTCAATCTCATACAGAGCCACGTCGAAGATCCCAAACATCTGCCGGTACTATTTTCGCCGCTCAGACCGCTATGCTTGCTCTGGCATACTTTCTGAGCTCCGACATGGGCCGCAAGACGATACCCCGAGCGTCTTACCGACTCCCGACGTCCCTCCCTAATGCCCTCACGCTCCCAGCGTCCCATTCCCCGCCAGTCATTTCTGAGGTGCGGACGAGTAGGTGGCAGTCCGATCTGTTCACCGATCATTCAGTCTTTCCTTTGTTGTCTGTCCTCTCTTTCTTTCCTTTTTTATATATCAAACCAACAAAACCAACAACCTCGAACAACGCTTCCTTCTTCCGGGATCTCTCTTCCGGGAACATGGCGACACTGCAACCTCAACCGCTCAATCGCTAGCGACATCTGCAACTCGCACGTTGTCCCGGCCGAAGACGACGACGTTGTCGTCTCAAGATCTGAATCCAGAACACAGCAGCCAGAGCCGGATGCAAGTATCGCAGGGCCTGCCACAGCTACGGCACCGCAGCCTACCCGGTACAACTCTACAATCCCAGGACCGGCGGCGACAGCTCAAATGGCCGGGCCACCGCGGCCTCTTGAGAGCAATTCGACGATCCCAGGCCCTCGAATGTCATGGTCACCGCGCTCCAGAGCGGCTTGGGCGCCACCGCACGACCAAAACAGTGACTCCCTCAGTCTGGTCGACTACTCTGGACCTGTACCCACCCATGGTTATACGCCACACGGGCTGCCTTTCCCGCGTCAATACCAAGGCATCGAAGCTCAACCCCGTGGTTCTCGAAAGCACAATCAGCCCGACGATTTCGAGCAACGCAGTTCAATAAGGAAAGGCTCCATGGACACGCCACGGGTATCTCGCCTAAGGCCGACCCTCATTGTCAAACTCAAAGTGATGACGGGCAACATGCCCCAACAAGCCCCAGTTGCCTCTTTGAGATGTATAGAGTTGACGATTCCATCACTCCTACGTTTTCGCGGCTATCACGTGGCCAGGAGCTTCGCCTAACATCGGCCCAGCCAAATGGTCTTCCTGACTCTCAGGCCAACTCCAGCTTTAATAAGGGCCGTTGTGAAGTCTGGAATCGGTGCAGACTGGGCTCAACTAGCAACAAGTTCAAGACCAGCAGCACAGGCTTCGCAAGATTGTGCAGACCGGTTCTCACCAAGAGGCCATGGGTGCCTCGACTACCTTTCGGCTGTTAGGCGAAATCCATCAGGCCAACGTCTTGCTCAGACGCAACTTGGCTGCGGTGTCCGGAGCTCCGGACGAGCACTTCGAACTACACCCAGATGGTCTGTGCCGTTGACGACTGTGAAGAAGGTCTGTACCTGATCGAAACATCATCAACGAACGTGTGAGCGCAGAAGGCCAGACTCATCTCACTTCAAATCACACCCGTATGGCGTCGCTCGGGCTGTCCATGACTGCGAAGAAGGCCAATACCCAATCGAGAAGATTCGCACGGAAAACCGCTCGAGCATGTCAGCCAACGCGTGATCAAGTCCAGGAGGAGAAGATCCCACAACTTCCCTTACCACCCAACCTGCCGTCACAGGTGCCTGGATCCAGCCCGACTATGAACTTTAGCCCTCTGTGTCCTAACCACTTCATATGGCGTTCCGCTGTTCGCTATTCCTCAAGTTTTTCCTTTGTTGTCTTTCCTCTCTTACCTTTCCTTTTTATATAACACACCAACTCAACACGATCAACACACTCCCCTTTGGAGCTGTGCCGCATGGTCTACCGTTCTTGCTTCGACAACAGAATCTCAGTGTCACTCAATTCTCCCATCCTATGCTGAGTTCAGTCAGCCCAGCAATTCTTACGACGAACATGGGGACTCTACTGGCACCTCTCCAAGTCTCCAGCCAGATGCGACGCGAGGCAATCGACTTGCTGCTGGGAGGCCTGACTGCCGTGGCTCACGCCAATCAGGCCAACGACACGGTCGACACCCCGATGATCTGCCTGAGCCCGTAGCAGATCGCTTCATGGGGGGAATCGACCAACAGGACCCCGATCAACCTCAGGTCTCCAAGGGTGACATACGAGCTACAACGCGACTCTGTGCTGGCATGGATTTACTGCCCTCCACGGCAGCTAGACTTCCACTGGCCGATCGACAGTCGAATACAGACAAAGAATCAAACGTCAACAATGGGCTTGTTTTCCTGTGCCAGAGCCAGTGCCAGCGACAATGCCATTCACGGGTCACAACAAAGCGCCCAACGCCTTGTGAATTCGTTCTTTCACCTTCACTCTTTGACACCAACTTCACAATGCCGTTGTGATTGGTGAAAGTCGACGACACCTCTTGTGCATCCAACCTTCACCTAGGTGTATAAGATGGCGCAGCCTGCCTCCTTCTCAGAGGTTCTGGCTCTCCAGACACGCGGACAACTCCTGGATCAAGGACTCTTGTTGGAAAGACGCAAAGAGATACTGGTTATCTCTACGCTTCCTACACACAACAGCAAGCCTCCTTGAACCACCCGCGACTCCTTCAATATGACCGGTCTTTCAACCTTCGGCCTCTCGAGGAGCAGCAGCGTCAGTGCTGCTGAGTCTCAAACCACAGTGGCACCTTCAACCCCTGTGAACACCAAGCTGCCATACTGGGCGCCTACTCCTGAAGAGGTGCAGGGTACCCAGGTGGTGTCTACACCAAGTCGGACTCTCTCCATGAGAGGACGCAAGCCAGTGGCCGCTTCGAAGGCCACACCATCTCCCACGCCGGCGCAGGCTATCCCACGCAAGCCTGTGCCCACGCCAACAGCACCAACCCGGCGCTTCTCCTATGAGCCCGTGGTTGGCAACCCACACGCGGAATCGGTCACCACCGACAGATCGAGGAACGCGCTCAGAGCATATCCCGCTGCCAACAACCGCAGCAGCTCTCCTCCATACGTCCCAGGAGTGAGGGCTCCAAGCCCTGAGCAGCTTCGTCCGCTTTCTCCCGGCAGTATCTTCGCGAACCCTCGCCCTGCCCCCGCCCCGCCCGCCACCAGGAAGGGATCCTTCGCACCCATCTCGAGAGGCATCGGCAGCTTCAAGAAGGCCTCATCGACGGTCAAGAAAGCCTCTTCGGCAGCCAAGCAGGCCCTGACTCCCCAGCACGAGCCCAAAATCTCGAGCCCGATTCCTGGGAGCTTTCAGCGCGGCTTCCCCGAGGCACACCCACTTGCGCAAGAAGATCTCTTGCCTCTTAACCTCGTCGGGTTGGAGGTCGCCCAGGCTGACACCGCACGGTATGCTCAGGCAGCCTTCCAGTTCCCAACTGGCCCAGGAGCGGGCGAACACGCTACGCTCACCGCGACCAGAGCGGACTCCTACAGAAGGCTGACCGGAGAGGCAGCTCCTGCGAATCTCGGCTCTCCGCCCACTCCATCTGTCAACCACCCTGCTCCGGCAACCACCCCTGCTCCGACCAGCAAAACCGTTCCTCGCAAGGTTGTTCAATCAACCTTCGGAGACGTCATGGGCGCAGGGACGGACGCCTCTTGGGTCCCGAACCCGCGGGCTGGGCTTGACAGGCCTCCACCAATGGAGAAGAGCTCTGCCTGGCCGTGGACGAAGGGCAAGAGAAAGGCGAGTGCTCCTGAAGCACCCACCGACATGCCCCCGCCACCGACGCCACCACCACCGTCGCCACCGTCGCCACCGCCGCTTTCTAACAACCTCACTGCCGAACTGAACCCCTACGAACTGAGCCCCTCCGAATTGAACCCCTTCGCGGCGCCCGGTTCCGCGGCGCAGATGTTCAAAAAGCAGGGCCAAGCCAACCAACCCCTGCCTTCGACAGAGGCGTCGCTCGTTCCAAGACCACTCGCCCCGAGACGTGTGCAGCCCGCATTCAACACCTCTCAGGCAGTGCAATTGGCGTCGCAAGCCCCTCTGGTCCCTGGAACCGACTTCACGCAAGATCTCCGTGACCGCCGCACCAGCCAAGAGCTGCGCATCATTTGCACGGCGTGCGGGAAGTTGATCTTCGCTGCTGCGATCGCTAGCCACCGCTGCGCGAAGCCAAAGATGACTGAGGCCGAAAAGGCCGCTTTCAATCCGCGGTTTTCGGAGTTCTATCCGGCGTGCAGGAAGAACCGGGGCGGTGAGCAGGGCGAGAGGGCGGGTGGCAAGGAGGCTGAAGTGGAGGACGAGAGGCCGGAGGTGTTTCTCGACACCTATGTGCAGGCCGCTTCCACGGTCTGGCGCACTGTGACGAGGCAGTGAGGTGGCGGAGGGCTGGGAGGGCTGGCTGGGCTGCGGTGAGGCAGACCGTTGGCGGACTGACAAATAACAACGGGTTCTTGGGTGCTGCGAGAACGGGTCGCCGGAACATGGCGATGATGGGTTGAATCTCAAGGCTGGTCAGCCAGAAAATCACACAACTAGAATGTAAGGCTAGTAGCCAGAACACCACATACTCAGAATGAAACCATACAAAACATACCTTCAACTTCTCCAATACTCCCAAAGTGCTTCCGTGAACAAGAATAGCCTCAGACAGACAGTAAAGTAATCCTCGGAAAAGAGGTGTCGAGACACACTTGTGGTCCTAGCCACAGTTCCGAATCAGCGTTGACATACGCTGTGATCCCGTGAGAGGACAGGTCGTACGTGAATTGTGTTAGGTGGCTCGACTGCGGTTCAGAAGCGACAAGCCCTCGAATCCGAGGGCAGTGGTTTTGATGTTGGACACCCATTACCGTGGCTCTCTCGCTGGAACGTGGTTGCGATTCGAGTCGATACCTACTCTCGTTAACGATACCTATGCAAAATGCTTCCCTCACCAGACCTATATCTGAGTCGCTTTCCCACCGTCTATCATCCAACCCGTGTATCGCACATCATATACATCATAATCGTCACACACCCTCACCACTCAATCCCACTCAACTAATCCTCAAACCTAACCTTCCCCTCACTAACATCCGGATAAACATCAAACCTTCTCTGCCCATAAACAGGAATATTCCGCCTCGTCTCCTCCAACTTCCCCGGCTCCAAATCCACAAACAACGTCCCCTCCTTCTCATCCAACTCCCCCACAACCGCCGCGTCAGGATCCACAACCATACTGTGCCCCCAAGCGTGATAATCAGCCTCCATATCTCTTGCCGGACTGCACAGCGCGACATAACACTGGTTGTCCACCGCCCGCGCGCGAGCCAGAAGCTCCCAGTGCCGCGCGCCGGTGGTCAGGTTGAAAGCGCCCGGGTAGACCAGCGCGAAAGCGCCTTTGCGCGCGGCGATCAGTGCGAGCTCTGGGAAGCGGATGTCGTAGCAGATCGCGAGGCCGATTTTGCCATACCCGGGTATGTCCACGAGGGTGACTTTGTCGCCCGGCGACAGCACCTCGGACTCGTGGAAAGAAATCTTGCCCGGGATATCGATATCGAACAAATGCACTTTCCTATGCCTCGCCAACAACTGCCCCTCCTCCCCGAAAGTCAAGCTCGTGTTGTACCATTTCTTCTTCTCCTGCGAGTACTCCGGGATACTGCCGCCAATTAATGTAACCCTACCTTCCTTCGCGACGGCGCTGAGGACGTGGTAGCTCGGGCTTTTCGCCTCGCTGGGGGCGCCGCCGGAGGCAGGGCTGCCGCCGATGTCGAGCGGGACGAGCTCCTCGGCGTATTTGGGGAAGTGTTTGGTGCCGTAGGGGCTGTTGAAGCATTCGGGGAGGACGACGAGGTTGGCGCCGGCGGCGGCGGCTTCGAGGACTTTGGAGCGGGCGGCGGCGAGGTTGGCGGCTTTGTCTGCGCCGGCGCTGAGTTGGATTAGGGCGAGCTTGAGGGGTTTGGCGAGGAGTTTGGAGGCCATTGTGAACGAAGTTACAGAAGGGACTGGAAGGTTTGTTCAATGGTTTGTTCAAAGAGAAGGTTGTAAAGGTAAAGGTGGTTGGAAAGTGGAAAGTCAACAACAGATGACGAAATGTCCCGAGGTCGGGGTCGTCGTCGGCGTCTGATAGCTTCACAGACACCAAGATAAGATAAGGAAGAGTGGACAAGCGTATATTTATGTAATGCGATAAGATCTGTTTCGTATTATCATTAGCAGCCGAGTAAGAAAACAGAAAGCGATGTCAACGAACGAGGAAAACCCCAATTTCCCGACCTATCGCTTGTTAAACCAGGTTCACTGAATTTGATAGAAACAGAGAAGAAACAAAACGATCGCAGAAAATGAACCGCGACTCGAGGCGGTGTTGTGTATTTTGTTGCGCGCTAATATATGCATCAAAATCAAGCAAGATAGACAAGCAAGGAAAAGCGATGGAAGTTATGTGCTGTTTTCCCCAATCCCATTCCAGAAACGCCCGAATACCAAATTCACCACCCATCAGTCGACTTTGATTGCGCCGTAAATCTTCCTCACAAACGCATACGCTGTGAGGAAACCGACGGTACCCATCAAGAGGCCGTAGACGGCGCAAGCGAGACCTGCGTAAGAGAAGAAGAGCACAGTGTTTGTGAAGCCGGTGATGTGGAGTTGGGTGGCGAAGTAATAGCCCGAGTAGGCGAAGACCCAGAAAGCTGAGGAGGATCCAAGGAGGAAAGAGTGCCATGGCCAGTTGTAGTTCTGTTGGAAATGTAATGGTTAGCATGTGGATCAATGGAGTAATTTGATTGATTTAGCGATGAACTTACCTCGGAGCAGAGTTGGATGTAGACGCCGATGATGGTGGTCTCCATAACGGCTAGGATTAGAATTGTGGAAACAATGGCAAGGAAACCAAAAACGTAGTAGTAACCGCTCTTGTCTTGCCACAAGCTGCGGAAGAGGAACAGGAGCTCAATGAAGATGACGGCAAAAGGAACCAAGCCTGCAACGAGAGCGGCTTGCAGTGGACGGGCGTACCATGGTTGGTACGGGATCTGGCGTGGAATAGCGTTGGCTTTGATCGGGTGGCTGTATGCACCACTGCGGTTGAAACCGTACCAACTACCGACGTAGACGAGAGGCAGCTGGATTAGCAACCAGAGGCAGACAAGCCCGATCAAGGTGCCCAGCGGGATGGCGGTCGAGGAGGCATTGGCCCAGACGAAAAGGTTGAGGATGAAGACTGTGGCGAAGAGAAGTCCCGGCACGAGTGTTGCAGTGACAATGGCGTTGTGCTTCCACAATGTACCGTTGAAGGTCTTGTAGATGCGAGCGGAAAAGTATCCGCTGAAAGCGCCGGCGAGGATGAACAATGCCATGCCGACACTGACAAATCCGCCTCGGAAGCTGGGGTTGAGAACACCAAAGCAAGAGAGAATGACCAAGCCGATAGACATGACGACGAGTTGCATGCCAGAGCCAATGAGTGGAGCTAGCAACTGACCAAAGGCAGGCGCGCGGAAGACGTCTCCGTGAACAAGTTTCCAGCCAGTCGTGTCTTCGGGAAGTTCGTCGTCGGAGCTCGCATCGTCCATGCCGTCGTTATCGCCTTGGTCGAGTAGACCACCTTTCTCGAAGCTCTTGCGAGGAGACCGGGGAGACCTAAGCCCTTTGCTTCGCTTGCCGATTCTGAGCTTACCCTCCTCCATTCCAGCATCCACATAGCCCTTGATGTCGCCACGGACCGTACGTGCAAGGATGACCGCAACTACCGCGGAGAGCGCAGCGAAGATAACGAGCGAATTGATGATTGCCAGCCAGTGGATTTTCGAGCTTTCTTCCTGGTTGATGAAGTAAAGATCCCATCTGTTTCCCCACTCGAGCTTCTCATCCTCGCGGAAGTAAACACTGTAGGTGTATGGGATGGCAAGAGTCGCGTCCTCGTCGCCTTCGTCGAATTCCTCCGGCTGGTAAGAAAGCTCGAGATCTCTCGGGAGAGTCGTGTTTGCTTTGTAGGCCATGGTAAGTTCCATACCATTGCGCACGTCGTGGACATCCGGTGGAAGGCCGTCGGAGTCGCGGTTGGAGGCCTCGATCGATTTGGCGTAGACTTCGAAACCGACGATCACTTTCTTGCCTTGTTGACCATCCTTGCCAGGCGCAGCGTGGTATCGGATAACAAGCGTAACATGGTTGTTGATGAAATATCTCGGCCTTCCATTGGTGGGCGACACGTCCTCGTAGCCCATCTTGAAACCCGATGCGTAGTATTTCCTGCTCCTGTCGACTGTGACGAAGCTCGTGGCTCCGGGGAGATTGTCGACGATCCATTCCGCCACATATCCGTGTTTGACCACCTCAATCGCTTTCTTGAGTCCTGCACGGTCGACCTTTTGGCTGCAAAGGTAGTGTGCCTCATCGTCCTTGCCCATTTCCAGCTCGTAATCCGACACAGTGATGCGATCGCCGCGCAATACCTCGCCCAAGTTCAGCGCGACATTCGAGCCGGAGATGAGACCGGTTCCGGCTCGTTGTCTACCACTCGGCGGGCAAACGAATGGGAGCTCGGAAAATGCGTATTGGATCTGAGTGTTGTCGCTGTAGACCTTGTTGACGAAGAGCGGGATGGAATCTCCATCTCTCCAGGATTTAATCGACCAGCCTGTGATTGGGTCAGTACAGCTCGCTCGCGTTTCAAGTCTGCTATGTCCTACCGGGAATGTAGAAAGCCTGGGCGCACTGTATGCAGAGCAGGAAAGCAGCCCAGCAAGCAAAGCTGATTCTGAAATCGGGAGCCATGGAAGCTGGTGTTGTGATGTGCGGTGATAAAGAATGGCGGACCGATAGCTTCAGGCAATCGAGGTGGAAGCAGCAAGACGGCTGATGCAGCAAGGATGATGGTTGAGAGGTAGCAAGTGCAGCTTACAGTACCGCTTGCCTGGGCGCAGAAGATGAATTGCGCGGCTTCCTCGTACGGTACTGTATCTTTATCGCGAACTCGTTTAGCGAGGGTAATTGACAGCGACAAGTGAATGCGATGCCAGGGAGACGAGTGTTGATGGTAGGTGGAAGTAAAGAGAGTTGAGGGTGAGGGCGAGAGAAGATGGCAAAGGTAAAAGGGAGGATTTGGCCGTTAACCTTCAATAATTACATGGTGCTCGCTATGGCAAAGGGACCATCGGCCCCAGCATGCATGTGCTCGTCTCGTACTGTACCTGGTCTCTGCGTTGACGCTAGGGGCTAGCGCTTGCGCGTCTTTGGTGGGGACATTGAGAAAGTGTGAGATTCTTACACCCCACGAGCTCTTCTGTAGTCCTGTTGTACTTGTACTTGTATGTATACATGTGATGGTACTACCTAGGTACTATTAAACTTACAAGGCGTGTTGCACTTATTCGTTAGCCGGGCGGGCTTCCATGAGTCCGCAGAAGTAGGCTACACTCTTGACTACATCAACTTCTTAGACAAAGACCCCCCTTTCTCACTGAGACCCAACTACTTTAAACATGTCAAGTCTAGACCACATCACCTGTGCTCCTTGGTGGTCAATGTGGTCATGCTATTTCGATCGGACGTGCTCGCTCACGTGTGTCTCTTCCACCATCCAGCCTTTTCCCACTCCCAGCACCCACCAAGACATCATCCCTCCAACCCCTCATCGCGTCGCGTTCGTGGAACCACATTTGTGCCGCAATCACAACGAGTATCTTGATCCCACCGCCATATCCGGAGGCCCTTGATTGCCGTATACGCGTCACGGCATGCCGGTTGCTGTGCAGATGTGTATACCATGTCGCTTTTTCGAATGCCGAACGACCGATCGATCGAAGCACCAGGGGTCGTATCCGAGCCACCTAATCTTCGTCTGGGATAAATGATCGACTCGTCACAGCCTCATCAGCGTTTGATCGTCTAGTTATCGCATATACGCACATTATTCTATACGAAAAAAATGATGCTATACCGCTAGGACTTACATGTACTATACGCGGTCAAGACTTCAGCAACCTCAGCACGTATCTGAGCTATGTGTCTATCACATGACAGTCCTGGGTACAACCTGTAGGTATTGATGGGCCACCACAGCATGTATGCGCCCGTCAAGAATGACTGATGTGCCTGCCGATGGCTCGCAATACTAGGACAGGATGCTCTTGCCAGACGCTGGCCGCAAGTTCTATCCTACTAACGCAACCGCCATTTCCTAACATTTACCGACACTCGTCTTCCATACTATCACTCGCAATACCTCTCATCTCAACCTCTACCTCGCCACCTCGCCGCCTCACCACCTCGTTACCTCGACACCTCATAACTCTCACATTCCTTTGAATCATCTTCTCTTTCGCCCCGCTACCATCGTCTCTCCTACATCTAACTCCTTCCCTGTCATCAATGAGAGAATGGCGATAACCTCACCAGCCGTCTCCAATCAAGATGCAACACCAGTCACGCGACAGACAATCACCGGAGCGCAAAGGTCGCTTTCTACTAAGGAAAAGCCACTCAACACCGCATCTGGGGACACCAACCCTGAGGACGCCGAGCCCGGAACTCATCCCTCCCTCATCCCCACTGCATCTATTCCCTACGTTCGACCGCCACGCCCCCAAGCTAGAGCGCTACCACTCAGACCGGAGCCCGGTGCGCCGGAACTCATCAGCTCGCCGGGAACAGCAGGACCAGAAACGGCTCGAGCAGAAGCAATCCAGGGGACGACTCCGAAGCAAGACCCCACCGAACCGCCAGGCGTCTCAATCGCCCGAGAGCTCGCTGCGGAAGAAGAAAGTGTCGCTGCGTCGGAGGCTGAGCGCGCGACTTTTGGGTACTGGAGACACCCAAGAGTCACCGAGCCTGAGAAGTATGCTCCGGCGGCTCTTGCGGCTTCCCAAGCGGCAGTGAAAGGCTTGGCGACAGCCGTGAAAGAAAAGGTACAGGATCTGGGCTCTTCAGTACCAGCTGCCATGCCACAAGTTCTAGATGATGAAGACGGACCCATTGCATCTGACGCCGAGCGAGCAACCTTAGGCTACTGGAGACATCCGAGAGTCATGGAGCCTGACAAGTATGCTCCAGCAGCTCTTGCAAATGTGGCGACAACGCTGAAAGACGTCGGATCAACGGTGGCAGGAAAACTTGAGAACTTGGGGTCTCCTGTTGCTGCATCTCTGCCGCAAGTCCTGGATGACGAAGACGGGGCTGTTGCATCTGACGCTGAACGAGCGACTTTCGGCTACTGGAAACACCCGAGAGTCACTGAGCCCTCCAAATACGCCCCCGCGGCTTTGACAAACCTACCCATCGTGTTGAACGGCGTTGGCACAAGCGCGGCGAAAGATCTTGGAAATTTGGAGCCTGCTGCGCCTGTAGCAATCCCGCAAGCAACGTATGGAAACTCATCAAAGGTTCAACCTACACGCAAGGCTGCAAGCGAGCACTCACCTTCGGAATATAGCGACGATTATCGCAGCTCCACGATCTCATTCCACTCCTCCCATCAGACGCTATCATCCGGACAGCGGAAACCGTTGATCGGAGTGAGGAATGCCGTCTCTTCGCCTTACCTCTAGCATAGGGATCGAAAGAGAGATCTCGGGTCCGATTCAAGCGATCTTGACATGGAAGACCTCCGAGAAACATCGACACAGCTCAACCATGCAGTACAAGGACTGAATGAGCTCATGGAGGAAGCCCTTCGGATTGCTGGACAGGCTGCCCAAGACGGCCGTCCGGACGAAATTGCTGCTATATTCCAAGATGCCACGGCTCATCTCCGAGGTGCAAGCAAAACGCAGAAACTAAGTCCTCGTCGCCGACACCACTCGACAGATGAACTGCGACGTGGCCGGGGTGGAACTGCTGACCTACCAGCCGCCCCACCGAAAGCGTTTGAACCGACTTCCAGGAACGCTCAGCCAATGCGCCGACACGCCAGACCACGCGAAGATGATCCGGTCGAGCTTCACCATGTCGGCCTGCCCATTGTATTGAGGCAAGGTCAGCCCATCGCAGAAGGTCCACAGGGAGTTCGTGCCAGGGTTTCGAATACACCGCTTCTGCCACCACCTCCAATCCCCGTGGACCGGCCAGAACCTCCTCGCAACAACTCCAAAGTACCTCCAAGTACTAGGCCGACGACGTTGGAAACAAGCTATGGCACCTCCACAGCGACAACCTTAGGCCCTGAAAGCTTCGATCTCCAGCACCCTCGCAAACGTCACATCAGCCTGGGTGGCAATCAGGATATATCTCTTGGTCGGCACCACCATCGCCAGCCAATTGCAAGAGAGTGGCAGACTGTCAGAAAACGGATCACAGCGACAATTGCTTGCCTGAATACGGTGTTCATCGGCTTGATCGTGGGCATATATGTGAGTTAGCTTTCGTCTTACAATGCATGAAATGATTAAACTGACTTCCATTCACAGGCTGGCGAAGTCCCAAGAATCCAGTTCAAGATTGGAGACACGAACCACCGCGTTATCTTGGGAAACTTTTTGTGAGTTTTCCTCATAACATTTTAGTTAGTGATGCTCGTCCGCTGACCCCATCAGTCTGTACATCGGTATCGCTATATCGACCCTCATCTTCTGGCCGCTGCCGTTGCTTCACGGACGAAAGGCCTACACGCTTGCAGCCTTCGCTCTAATGTTGCCACTTCAATTCCCTCAAGCGATCGCCATATCCGGTTATCGAGAGCCCAATTCGGTGATCGCTCGTGTCGGCCTACTACTCCCACGCTTTCTGACAGGTTTCGCAATGGGCTTCGCGAATATAAACTTCCTGCCAACTCTATTCGATCTCTTCGGCGCCTCTCTCATGTCCGAGAAACCACACCAGGAAATCGTCATGAAAGAAGACATCCGCAGGCAAGGAGGCGGCATAGGTCTCTGGCTAGGCATCTGGTGCTGGTGCTACATCGGCTCTCTCTCAGTCGGCTTCTGCATCGGCGCGTGTATCATCTCAACGCTCAATCCGTCCTGGGGCTTCTACCTCGTAATCATCCTACTCGCCTTCTTCCTCTTCGTCAACGTCGTCGCACCTGAAACGCGACCCTCTCCCTACCGACGTTCCCTGATCAACTTCTTCGATGCCGACGGCTCCAACATCAAGCGACGTTTGGCCCGCGGCGAAGTCAGACTCCACATCTACAACACAGGCCCCAAATGGTGGCTCGAAGAAGTGACCGCCGGCATAGTCCTAACAACCCGCATGTTCTTCCAACCCGGCTGCCTCATCATGATCCTCTACCTAGCATGGATCTACGCCCAAGTAGTCCTCATCATCGTCCTCCTAGGCGCCCTCCTTTCCCGCAACTACACAGCGCGCGCAGAATACGTCGGCCTCGCAACCCTCAGCCTCGCCATCGGCGCCCTGCTCGCCGTCCCACTCTCCCACGCCAACATCCTCTCCCGCTCACGCAGCACCCCGCAGCGGACCGACAGCATGACTTTTCAGCACAAAAAGTACAACTGGACTTCACACATGGCCCGCCGCTGCATCTTCACCCTGACTCTTCCCATCGCCGGCGCAGCTTACACTCTCGCATCCCCCGGCCCGCCGATCCACTGGATCGCGCCCACCCTCCTTGCGGGGTTCATTGGTTTCCTCTCCAACCTCGCCATCTCAGAGTGCATCGGTTTGCTGATGGAGACGTTCGACACCTGCGACTTGCAGCCGGGCATCAACGCTCTGCATCCTTCGGCGCAGACCAAGAAGCGTCGCACGCACTACTCGTCCTTTCCACGCGTCTGCGCTGCCTTTTTCGCCGCGCAGAGTTTGGGCTTTTTCTTCGCGGCAGCCGCAACTGCTGTCTCGGGCTACATGACCCGCGCCATCGGAGCTCAGATCAGCATCTCCGTCGTAGCCGGTGTCCTACTCTTACTGACCGTCCTCCTGCTGGGCACGCTGCTGCGATGGAAGAGCGTGCAGGTCATCCCCGACGGCGTTGTGGCCGCTATCAGGCGGGTGAAGGCTTTCGAGAAGCTGAAAGGGACTACTGGTGTGGGTGGTGCGACTGCTGATCATTCCGACTGGAAGCCTGTGGTCATCGGTAACCCGTCGGGCAAGATGCGTCGGATGAACTTGTTGGAGATGGGCAAGTGGAGTCGGTGGAGTGAGATTCGGAGGCTGAATTTGTTGGAGGAAGATGATGAGAGGCGGGATGATTGATTTATCGTGGTACAACGAGATGAAGATGGGTGATGGTCCTGGAGAGTAGATAACTCTTTTTCTTCTTACATTGTTTCTGCAGCTTCGACATCTCCGCGACAAGTGTATCACTGTGGTGCTCATACCATCACCCATAGACGTGATCCGGGACTATCTTGCCAACGAGAGAGTCGCTTTCGAGAGCTCATATGTCCGCGGCAAGTGTATCACTATGGTGCTCGTACTACCACCTATGGACGTGAACCAAGACTACGTTACTGATGAGAGAGCCGCCTTCGAAACCTTGCATCTCAGCGGCTAGCGTGTTACTGTGAGCTCATACCATTATCCATAGACGTTGACTATGACTACATCGTTGCCGATGAGAGAGACGCTTGCGAAAACCTCACATCTCCGCTAATCCCAGACGAGAATAGTTTTGTTTTGCTACATAAATATAACTATCGCATGCCGCCTACACGAACAAACGTCACAATACTTCTAGCTAGTCCTCTGTTTGATACCCACAAGTTTGCTCCTACCATCCCATCCCAATCTGTGCCACCGGCCTTCTTTCGGTGGTATATCTATCCTTCCGCGCCTTCCTTCGAATGAATAGAGCTGAACAACACAGTCAGACCCCCCTCCTCCTAGGGCCGGCGAGGCTTGCTTCGATCTAGCAGCGGCGGTGTGGAGGCCTTCAAGGAGAGTGAGTGCCTTGCTACGTGTATATTTGACGTGAACGTAGGAGGTAGGGAAGGGTGCGGTGGGATAGAGATTTTGTGGTTACTCCTATGCGTTTGTTTGTAGTTGTTTAGTCGGGCGACTTAGGTCGTATCCTAAGCACCAAGAGGTACAGAGACCGGGGGTGTGTGTTTTTTTCCGTATGGATCAAGGCAGCACGACGGAATGAGGTTTACGGTGTTGACAAGCAAGTCCAGACAGCTTATCGCATAGATCAATGATGCTTGCGGTTTCGTGCCCAGCAAAAAAGGTGTCCGTTCCTTGCAAGACTACCATCCTGCCGCCATTGGTGGGGGTCGACATGTTTTGATCTTAGCAAGTGGGAAGCGAACTGCGTTGAAGGGCTTGAGTAAGTAAGTCATCGAGACGAGCCAATCAAGGAAGAGTGGAAGTATTGATGCGGCAATATCGTTCGTGATGTCGTTGCTCGTTCGTTATACAAAACCACCCTGTCGTGGTCCGACCTTTTCGAGGATCCCTTCCCTTTCGCCACATTTTGTGGTTCGGATGTCTTCATTTCTGCTGCCATGCGGCGGCCGTTTCTGTTCTGAACATGCTCCTTCCTCGCGGCCATGCTCTTGACCGAGTTTCCTCTCCCCGGGAGAACCTGTTGATAGAGAGGGGTCTCTTCCGGTAGAAAACGCGTTTCGGCGTGTCGGCAGATTGCGTTTTGTGAATTTATTGGAAGCGGTTCGTTGCTCCCTCGTCCATCACATGAGCCCTCCGTAAACATTGCGCCTCTCGTAGTTGGTGGGTCGTTGTGGGTACGACACCCAAAAGCCCTTCTTCTCCTTCTGTGAGTGGTCTTTATGCAGTCTCGAATACTCGATCCTCGCGGATCCCTCGCCGTCCATCCTGCGGGCCAGGTATGCCTGGGAGAAGTTCATGAACAACTCCACGTCCAAAGGCTTGATGACTTTGTCGTGCTGTAAAGAGTCCAAGGCAACTCGTATCCAGTCTTCGGGGCTCTCGCTGCCGTTTAGTTTGGATGGGAGATCGTACAGGCCGGCTTCTAGTTGATTGTAGAGCTTTTGTGCTGTAATGTGTGCGTTGCGCTGGATCAGGACGCTGCCGACGATGCCGAGATTTGTTGGTGATACTTTTTGGAGGTCGTATTCGTTTTCTTCGTCGTTCCAGACTACAGAGTAGTGTGTAGGGTTGGGATCTCTTCGGTGGGTGACAGGCAGGCTGTATTTTGGTGATTCGATGGTGAGCATCCAGTTGTGGCGGGGCGTCATGTAGTTCTTCGTTTCTCCATGAGCGAAATCATAGCTCAGACTGATCGAGACGAAGACATTTGAATTGTGGCCGAACATGGTGTTGGTTGTGGTTTGTTCGAATTGCCGGATTTGAGTTGGGAGTGATGTGATTGAGTTTGGTAGAGATTAGAAGCCATTTCAAGGGTTCCTACCTGATATTAACCTGGTCATATAACAATTCCGTGATACCATCGGCGTTATGCGGGCACTGCGGATCACATTTCTGTTGCCTCTTATCACAAACGCCGCTTCCGCAAAAGCTCCGCAGGAGGGGGCCGCAATGATACCACATGCAAGAACGCATCACAACATGTACGCCGCTGTACTGGAAAGTTGTAGTAGTAAGGGTGGTGAGGTCCGATGGATTCGAAGTACGATCATTTGCCTGGAGAAGTCATGTCGTTCCATTCAAGGTTTGGGAGAATGTGAATCCCCGCGAAGGTTTACATCACGTGCCGTTGCTGACTCGCTTGGCGGACAGGCGCGTTGCAGTGACGTGAGGTCGATTTGAATCGAAGCACTTGACTCGATTCGACAAGACACTTTCCTGCAAGAACACTCAATGTTGCACATATGTGTGAATGCAGTCGGTGGAGTATGTGTTGGCAACACTGCGAACAGAGTTCACCACGTTGATCTGGGAAAATTGTAGAAGATCGCCCGACCCCTGATGTATAAGCCCGCATCATAGACAAGCTGATTCGTCGCGCAAACATATTAGATCCAGAGTACATGTACATATAACCAACACAGCAATGCGGACGTCCAGACTGTCGCGCGAAACGGCGCGCATCGTCGACGCAACATCGACTCCCAGCAGCAGTACTAGCTCACCTCGACGCTCACTCCGTGGCTTCCAAAACCAGCACCTATACAACGACAGCTCTGCTGATGCAAGCAACGGTACACCGAGACCCCCTAGCAGTGGATCCGAACTATCGTCGCCTCCATCCAGCCCTCAGAGCGATGCATCGAGCGATTACCATGCATCAAGTTCAAATGGAAAGCGGAAACGAAGTAGCAGGGCAACAGTCGTTGTCAAGAAGGAAGAGACAGAGACGCAGCCCGCCCGACGACGGACTTCTCGCAAAGCGCCAAAACTAGAAGAGGAGGACGACGATGAAGAAGACAAGCCAAAGATCAAAAAAGGCAAAAGACAACCCGCAAAACGCATCTCCGGCCCCAATGGCAACATCAAAGTCGAGCCGCCCGCCAACTGGGAGCAAATGTACAATATAACAGCCGAGATGCGCAAACGCGTGCTGGCGCCAGTGGATACAATGGGCTGCGAATCGCTAGCGGAGGAATCGCGATCGCCTCTGGATCGAAGGCTACAAACTCTCATTGCCCTCATGCTCAGCAGTCAGACCAAGGATACCGTGACGGCGGTCGCTATGAAGAACTTGCAAGATAATCTTCCTGGAGGCTTCAACTTGCAAGGTTTGCTGACGGTTGAGCCTGAGGAGTTGAATCGGCTGATAGCGAAAGTCGGGTTTCACAACAACAAAACGAGTTATATTAAACAGGTCGCGCCGATTCTGCGGGATCAGTTCAATGGAGACATTCCCGACACCATTGAGGGTCTGGTGTCGCTCAAAGGTGTCGGGCCGAAGATGGCATACCTGACCATGAGCGCTGCTTGGGGTCGAGACGAGGGTATAGGCGTCGATGTCCACGTCCATCGAATCACGAACCTGTGGGGTTGGCACAAGACTTCGAATCCTGAGCAGACGAGAGCCGAGCTGGAGTCTTGGCTGCCGAAAGATAAATGGCACGATATTAACCACTTGCTTGTTGGGTTCGGGCAGACAATCTGCTTGCCTGTGGGGAGGAAGTGTGGTGATTGTGAGCTTTCTGGGATGGGCCTGTGTCCGAGTGCGGTTAAGAGCAATCCGGCGAAGAAGCGAGTCAAGAAGGTTGAGGTGGAGCTGGAAGACGGCGAATGTGTCCAGAAAGAAAAGTTGAAGATCGAAAAAGACGATGTCGGGATCAAGGTCGAAGCTGATCTTGAAAAACAGGGCGAGGTGCAGATGTACGCTGTTGCGGGAGCACCTTTGGCCGATGTAAAGACCGAAGCCGACGAATAACTGAGTAGAAGCTAATCAATGCAAAAGCCATCCATTCCAATCAAACTTCTCTCCCTCACTCCCGATCCAACTCAGGATAATGCCTGAAAATCCCCTCACTATACGGCAACCTCCTCTCACACTTCAAATACTCCTCCAACCCACCCTCCTGCTTGATACCCTCATAGAAAGTCCCAAAAAGCGAGGAGAACTCCTTCCTCCTAACCTCCATATCCTTGGGAAAAGCAAACAGACACCCATCCAAAACCTGCCAAACAACCAAATCCGCAAACGTCAACCGGTCGCCGACCAAATACTTCCCCTTCCCATCGCCATTGGCCTCGTTAAACTTCAAAACCCGCTCGAAATACGAAAAGAACTTCGGAAACCGGTTCTCGCGAACATCCCTAGCCTTCTCCAGCGCAGCCTCCTTCTGCTCTTCGTAGTACTTCCCCACAGCGAGCGGGTGGTGCGTATCATGGACCTCATTGTTCAAATCCAATGCCGTAAAAGCCAGTTGGTAAACATGGTGCTTCCCCGCCTCGTCATCCTCAGGTACTAAACCAAGGCGGTCTCCGAGGTAGATCAGGATGTTTGGCGTCTGCGAGATTATCAGAGATTTGCCCTTTTTGCCGGCTCCCGGGATTCGGAGAGCTGGCGGACTGAAGACTGGGGGGTTGTCGTCTGCGCTTGAGAGGGAGGTGGGGTTCATGCAGATTGTTTGGACGGTTTTGTAGCCTTCTTCTGGGTTTGAGTTTGCGATGTCGGTGTAGGGGACGTTGGTGGCTTCGAAGCAGAGGCGGATGAACTCGCCGCGGCCGGGGATGCCGGGGTGGTAGAGGAGTTCGTATTGGGGATGGGTTTTGGGGGAGGACATGGTGGTGGTTTTGTTGGGTGGAAGGAGGTTTGATGTAGGTTTATTCGTATCGGTTCAAGGTTGCAGTCGTGGTTTGGTATATGGGTTGAGGTGGTTGATGTAGATGAGATTGATGAGATTGATTGTGACACGCTCAAGATGACTGCTTTTTTTCTTTTGAAGAATGACAGAGTTTCTGATTCTGATTGAATGAGGAATGATGGAGATTCAGATGTTGTTAGATGTTCCTGATAATGTGCAATGATGGCGATTGGGAGGGGTACAAACATCATCGCATGTGATCTCCGCATTTACATCATTGCTTTGTAACCTTCCTTCCATCCATGAAGCTAGTTCCGTTGCGAGTTGTATCCATCATCAACTTTATGCAATTTCGAGTGCGAAGATCCGACGGGCAATCATTCTTCAGGACAGCCACCCAGCAAACGGAAGTCAAGGGGAAAGCACAAGTAAGCTTAGGCCAGGCTCGGGCTATAAAACAGGCACACAAGGCCTCACATAAGCCAGAATCAGGTCTGGTTGATTCATGATAATGCCACTGGATACGCATCGCTCAAGGAGATTCCAGACAGTCACAGACGCAACTCACCATGCAGAGCGATAGCAAAGACACGATCAAGACTCAAAAAGTCCGCATAGTCTGCATCTCAGACACACACAATGCAGCACCAGGAGAAGGCTGCACTCTCCCAAAGGGCGACATCCTCATCCATGCCGGCGACTTGACCAATAACGGCCAGCCAGCCGAACTCGACAAAGCTCTCACGTGGCTCAGAGAAGCAAAGTACGATGTCAAAATCGTGGTAGCAGGGAATCATGATCTCGCCCTTGACGAGCGGTATGGCAACCAGACCGACGAGGCTGTGGAATTACGTCGGGCATTAAAAGAAGACAGTGAGATCATGTACCTCGAGCACGAAAGCGTCAAAGTCAACGTCGAGGGCGCAGAGGTCTCGATCTTTGGATCGCCGTTCTCCATAGCGGCTGGCGAGAAACAATGGGCGTTCCAATACCCAGCAAGTCAGGCTGAAAACCTCTGGTCAGCGATCCCGTCAGACACCGCCATCCTCGTCACCCACACACCGCCGATTGGACATTTGAATGCGAGTGAGCACTGGGTTCGGGGCGGTTGTCCAGCGCTTTTGGGAGCTCTTCTCCGCACGAAACCTCTCTTGCATGTCTGCGGCCATTGCCATCGAGGGAGAGGCGGTCGTGTTATTCGCTGGAAGGACGAGGCTGAGCATGATGAGCATGGTGTGAGCGATTGGCGGGATCCAGGCGCAGGGAACAAGAAGCAATCCCTCTTCGACCTCACGAAGTCGCGGCTCGGTTATGCGTTACGAGCAGGTGAGGAGACCGCTGTTGTCAACGCAAGCATCATGGCGAAGAGCTATGGCCGAGGCGCGAAAGCGTTTAACAAACCTGTGGTTGTCGATGTTGAGCTGCCAGTGCCTGCAGAGAATCAGGGTTCGACAGCATTGAAGGCGGGCTGAGTTGTACGACAGCTACATGTAATGCAGTCGACTGTACTTTTGGCAGTAATCGCGCCTATTGATAGCTTCGTTTACGCGCCTTTGCCCCAGCTTGTTGCCAGGACAAGATCCGTGAGGGTCCCTGTGCATAATAATGTACGTCCGAGGCAAGGGTTCCGCGATGCCTGTTGAACACCTGTAAGCAACCTTTTGTAACCCGCCAATCCCGTCGGCTCGCATGGTAGTAAAGCCAGTGATACTGCACAGCGGCAATGCATCATGTACGCCCGGCGCAAGCGAACGGTCTCACGACGCTTGAAGAACAGCCACCACATGCGACGTTAACGCACATTCTTGCGTTGTACAGAGATCATAGTGGTCGTACCCTGATCCGATCCAGCATGCGAGCGCGACGAATTATTTGCACAAACGCAGCGAAGGACTGTCAGCGGTCACACACGTGACATCGGAGCGAGATCCCATGTGACTTGTGCCAAATCGTATTGCCAATAAGTGGGGTTGTTTGGAGAAGACCGCGTTAAACGCGAGGGTTTGAACACGTGAAGGGGCGACATGATTCCCAGCTGCAGCAGTACCTTACGCTATGTTGTCTGACGAATCGGCGTTTGACAAGCATGACAAGGCATCCTTGTGGAGGAGTTTGCAGCGTGGCAGCCCAAGGGGAGGATTGCCGGGAAGAGTGCCGCGTCAAAGGTAGTTGGTGTGGTTAGTTCTGCTCTGCTGATGCTTTGAATTTAGGCCTGAGGCTTTCTTGCGGACTCCGGACCGACATTCTTACTTGATGGTACGGCGTGCACTGTGTTGGTGTTATGGCTTGGCAATAAAGTAAAGCAGTTGAAGCTTCGCAGGCTATTTGGTTGCTCTGACCGAGCCACAGGATTGCGAGTGCTGGCAGCGGTGGAGAAAAGCAACGTAGGCAGCGGCCGCAGCAGGCTCGGCTGGATGCGCTGTGCAATGCGAGAGCGGTGGTAACGACTCGAATGTCTAGCCAAGTCGCTCGGCACGGCAAAGCTGTTTTTATCTGTAAGAAAGCGGGCAGGTGCATCTGGCAGAAGTGATGGAAACATCTGATGGCAGCTTCCGTGGGACGAGAGGCTGGAGGAGGATGGCTAGATGGCTAGATGGAGATGACAAGAGTTATTACCTAGCACGCCGCGATGAGAGGGATTGCTCGTGATAGGTGTGAAGCGCCGGTGGATGCGTGATGCGGCGACGGGGCAGTTGATTGGACTTTATGGTGACGGCGGCCTTGTTTGCATGTTGCACGCGCCGTGTGGCTGCTGAGATGGCGAGGCTGATGATTTGACGGCGGCCATGGGAGCTTACCATGCATTCTCATGCAGGTAATAGCCGCTGGGTCTCTCGGTCTCTCCCAAAAGCGAAGGCAGCAAATTGGGTGGACGGCTGCGATGGCATGATGGAGGGCATGAATCCGAGGTGGACGGTGGACGGCATGATGGAGGGGTTCGTTCGGAAGAGGGCGGTCCTCGCTTGGTCGTTGGTAGGAGTGACGGGCAGAGACTACTGCACGTACTACTGCCTGTCGATGGCATGGGATCGCAGATGGAGAGGCAGGGTGGCGATGGGGAGCGATGTGAGAGGTTTGGTGGACTGCCACCTGCAAGTTAGCAGTGGTTAGGTAGAACTGGTATGATCGTGATCATCGTCGTTCCTCTTCTTCATGGCGTGTCTAGTCTACACGTAGGCTCCACTAATAAGGTTGGTCTGAGGGGAGTGTGAAGTGTGAAGTGACGTTTGTCTCTTCTTGTCGGCCAACGCAGCATCAGGCAGGCCATGGAGATGCTGGACCACTAAACAGCAGCGTCCTTACATGCCTCTTACATACACACA
Source organism: Cladosporium phlei (assembly GCA_003614995.1). NCBI lineage: Eukaryota > Fungi > Ascomycota > Dothideomycetes > Cladosporiales > Cladosporiaceae > Cladosporium > Cladosporium phlei. The sequence goes on along the minus strand of QZFA01000019.1, from coordinate 200,213 downwards.
CCCGCCCTGCTCGTACTTTTACATGCCTGCACTACCGTCCAAGTCAGCCAGCTCTCATCAATCTATCACCCCCCAGCCCAGCCCAGCCCATCCCAGCCCTCACACGCCCGTCGAGCCTTCTCGAAGCCTCTCGACTCGCAATCTTGCATTAAGCAATAGCGTTATTGCATTATTCAATTGCTCCGCCGGATTTTGTGGGACGACTCTCCAAGACGACGACTCAGGACGACTCGGACAGAGTTCGACTGCCTATTCCCCGGGACACTCTTTGTCAGTGATTACCAGGGCAGGCCTCGCAGTGCTCCCAGACCGCCTATCCCAGTCACGCTCGCAGCTTCGCGGCCGATCACCGCTCTTAACACGGATACTCCTGTCTATCCCTGCCCGTCCCGACTGCTGAATCCACCTTGTTGCACACTCATCAATCCTCCATACAGCGACTCGCATTATCCGCCTTACTGTGCTGAACAATCGCATCACACACAATCACAAATCCCAGCATTGCCATTCTCCCTTCTTCCATTCGCTACGTCACTCGTGCGAAGCGAGGCACGAGACGAAAAGAAGGAGGCTAGAGCTAGCTAGACCTGGCGTCCCGGGCCGCTTCTTCACAAACTCACTCACTCGTCTTTGCAAAGGCCCACCGTCGTCTTACTACTCGCAGCACCAACATCCCCTACCCTCTCACAACACTCGCGACACTTGAATACGCGTCTCATCGCCCGTTATTCTCCAATCTCGCCACTACCAAGCGAGGCTGTGTTGTGGCAACGTCGTCGCCGAGCCCATCACAAAACAACAGCCCACAACAGCCCGTCTCTCCGCAAAGTGCACCGACCCCGGCCCAGGCCAGACGTTTGATACACACCGCAACGGAAGAGAGCACGAGCCGACTCTGGGCCTTTAATGCCGCCACTCCCCATACCCATCTTTAAGCACACCCTTCTTCGCTTCCCGACGACTGGTACCACCTGCTCGACACATTAACATGGCGTCGCCCTTACCACCCGACCCATACCTGGCCCTCGGCCTCCCGAGGGATGCCACTGCTGCCACAATCAAAACCACCTACCGCAAACTCATTCTTAAATTCCACCCCGACAAAGTCCAGGATGCAGCGCAAAAGAAGATCGCTTCGGATCAATTCCACAAGATCCAGACCGCCTACGAGATCATTGGAGAGGAGGACAGACGCGCCCGATATGACGCTCAGTGCAAGTTGGCCGAGCTCAGGAGGGGCATGATGGGAAAGCAAAGTAGTGCAGCCAGCCCGCGATCAGAGGTTCGAGGTGCAAGTTACAGCAGGACGCGCGCCGAATCGCCTGCTCGTGCCAACTACACCGCGCGAGGTGCAGAGCGGAGCGAAAGAGTGCACGTTGAAGAACGCAGGCCATATGACGCCGAAACCGAATACTTTGACAGGCCGAGATCGACCGCGAGAAAGGACTACGACTATGAGCGTTCAACCCCAAAGCGCGCTCCCTCAAAGACCGAGAAAGAACGCAGCCGCACTACAAAACAGAGCACGAAGGAGAACGAGCGTGCAAGGCAAAAGGAGAAGACGAGGCAAAGCACCCGCGACACTCGCAGAGACCGCGATTACAAACATTCATACCCCGAGCCCGAGACTGCATCCAGCAGCGATTCTGACACGATTCTTGATGCCCCGAGATATTCACGGAGAGAAGAAGAGGACCGTCGTAGAGAGAGGGATCCTTACTACGAGCAGCCAAGGCGACGTGAAGATTCCGCTCGTGCCTTCCACGTGGATGACAGATCGCACAAGATGCAGACCTACGAATCCACTGCGAGAGACTACATTGAGCGTTCCAGGGGAGGTGCAAGGCAGTACCAGGAACCTGTGCGCCGTCCTTCACCCCAACGCGTGTCTACAAAAGACAAGGTCGAATACATCAAGCGCAGCGAGGGCCGTCCGCCTGTCATGGTGCGAAGAGGGTCTGGAAAGCCTAGGCCAGCATCGCGCGAGCCAGAGGAAGAGCTGCCACGTCGCGAGTCACCCATCCGCGAATCGCCACGCCATGAACGAGAGCGCGCCCGCCGATCAAGTAACGAGTACGACGACATGCCGCGCCAGGCACAGCCACCTCCACTCAACCACACCAAATCAGCACCGGATCAAATTCATCTCCCTGGCGAGCCGCCCATGCCTTATCCCCGGTCGCCAGTTGCGGATCCTCGCCGCGCCTACTCTATGCAAGAGCCAAAAGATGAGGGCCACTTCCGACCAGCACCGATGCGTCGTGCCGAGACGATGCCGCCTCAAGTCAATGCAAGCCAACTACACGCAAGCGCCAAACGCGAGCGCGAACGCGAATCGAACAGGAAGCCTCAAAAGGCGTCAGGTCTCAGAAAGACCGAGAACCTCGACAGCCTACCCACTCCTAGCATTACCCCTGAGCCTACCGTCCCTCAACCTCAAAGATATCCAAGACCCTACGCGGACGATAATGAAATCGCCACACCCGACGGCTATCGCACCAAAGTCCACGAACCAGTGCCAGCCCCCGGAGCCAGGAAAGTTACACGATCGCCCTCACCCATCAAAACAGAGCGTGTCAAAGAAGATCGCGGCCGCGCAGCATCCTCGCGCTACCCACCGACACGCCCGCCCATGCAGCCCTCGCGTACCACCAGCTACGTCTACGGCGCACAAGGGCTGCAGGACGTCTCCGCCAGTCGTCCCACGCTCGGCCGCAACGAGAGCGTCCGCTCGGCTGCTCCGCCACCACTGTACGGCGAGGTCCAGACCAGTTCCCGTTCGTCGCCCCGTCAGACTCGCACCAAATACCCGCCTCCGGAGGAAGATTCGCGTTATGCACGGTACATGTCGGACGACAGACCTCGGACCGGGTACAATCCGTCCCGCCGCAACAGCGAAGCGGTGAGGCCGAGTTACGGCCGTAACCCTAGCTATACCTCGCAGGCGGCTTATTAGGTCTGCAACTGCTGGGTTTGCGGCAAGGTGGTACAGAAAACGACGACAACGACGACACTTGTCAACAATAACGATCGGGCCGGAATGCACAGTTACACATATGCATTTTGGGATAGGCGTTTTTCGGGCATTGTTCTCTCCTTATTCTTCATTCGATCGTCTTGCTTTTTTTTACCGTCTGGCATTGATGCGGCGTTTTTGGATTGGGAACATGTAGATACTCCATTGGGAACGGGAAATTTGGGCGTTTTGCCATCAACGACTGACAGGAAATCGGAATAGGTCAATGTCGACAAAGCCTCGTTTGCGCGGCTGGTGTCATCAGACTCACCTAAGCAATTATCATTGGAATTAGATATTGAATGGCTGGATGCCTGTTTATAGATTTATCAATTAGTGGTATTCTTATCATCATGATTACCTAGCATTTAATGTCTTCCATTGTGCCTACAAGAACATCAGCCGGATGTGAGGAATACAAACATCCACCTTCTTTCTTATGGATTCCATCCTCTATCCTCAGCCCTCTGCCGCTATCGCGATAGAATCTAACCCAATGAACATGTACACGTACTTGTGGTAAAAGAAAAATGAGCCCGCTGGTAATACTACGTAAGAGCTTGAGAGAGCATTGCTCATTGCTCAGACATCTCTCCTTCAATGGCCAAGAGGGCCAACATGCGGTGGTACCATCGACTTCCGCATGCGATCAATCGTAGCAATCCCAGTGAGAGAGAGAGAGCAATTCCCATACATCACTCACCTTCCTCAAACCAACCCCCAAACCAACCCTTCCCTCAAAAATCACCCCTCATTGACCCCCCTCACAACCCACAACGGATCCCTCCTCCCGCCCATCCCAATCATCCCAAAAAGCCCCTGCAACCCACTAGGCACCTCCCCAGCTCCCTCCCCCTCCCGATGAACCCTCCCATCGCTAACCTCTACAATCTCAATCCCCTTCCAACCCGCAAAATGCAAGAAATCCCCCACCATTTGCAGGCGTTCGGCCTCGTCGACTCGCAGCCAGCGGCTGATGGCTTTGGTCGGGAAACAGCGGTTGCTAATTACTAGGTGGACTGTTCCACCAGACTTGGTGGCGGAGCGCAGGGAGGTGAGTAGGGCGAGGGGGGAGGTGAGGTAGTCTATTGAGACGACGCAGGTTGAGGAATCGAATTTTGCGTCTTGCTGCCCTTTCAAGGCGCCGGCGATGTCGGGGTTTTCGTTGAGGTCTACGAGTAAGCGGCCTGCGTTTAGGATTTTGTTGGCGGCGAGTTCGGCTTCGTTCATTCCCATTCCCGTAATTTGGAGGTCTCCCTTCTGGGCCGCGGACTCGATGTCGGGAGGGTAGTGGCTGATCCACGAGGAGCAAAAGTCTAGGATCCGGCCTCTGGTGGGGAGGACGGAGGCGTAGTAGGAGCGTAGGGAGGCGATTGCGAGGTCGTCGATGTGGGTTACGAAGCGCGGGGAGCTGTAGAAGTTTGTGTCGGGCTTGGAGTCCTGGCGGGTGAAGTCTGAGGGGTTGTAGAGCCAGGAGGCGTGGCGGGGGGTGTATTGTTCGACTGGGTAGGGTGGCATTGTGTGGATGGTTGATTTCGTTGATAGGGATGCTGTTGATGTTGACGTGAGGTAAAGTAGGCTCAGGGTTCCTGTTGAGAGGCCTAGGAGGGGGAGGGGGCGGAGGAGGGGTTTGACTATTGAGTTCATTTATCTGTGGTTTGCTGTGAGTAGTGTCTTTTGTCCGAGATAAAGACACATTCAGTTAAGAGAGGCAACGAGTATGGTATGTGATGATGGAAAGTCGATGGACAAGATCCATTGGATGTCCATGACGTTGATACTACGACCAGGGTCTCTTGTGAAGTTCACATGGGTGAAGTTCGAGGTCAAAGCATAAGAGACGATCATTGTTGTTGACAGGCCTGCAAGCATGATACGACATGTATGTATTGTATTTTTGGATTGGACGAGGTTTGATGGGATACGACAATAGGTAATCGTCGCTGCCTAGAAATGTATAGTAGCTGGTATGCATAACTCCGGATGTCTCCATGGAGGATCAATTCACGTACGCCTCGTTCATTCCTTCCAGTTTCTAGACTGCTATAGGGTTTCCATTAGTGGTACAATATATCGGTGTATACTGTCATGTTTTGAGATGCCTTGTAGAGGCTCGTGAGACGAACAAATGTATGTTCATGTTAGATTCGAGAAAGAGAGAAAGAAGAGCATCACCAGCCCCACGGAGTTCACAGCATCCGAGTTCGGTTGGTCTTGCTTGGCCTTGCAGCCCTGTCATCAACGGAACGGAAGCAGCGGAAAGACGCACCCCACAAACTAAAAGTGGCTTAGCAGCATGGCGCGCGTGGAAATCAGACCACAAGCGGCACGCCCTGAGAGGATGAGACTGCGACTCTGCCACGCCTGTTACTGTACTGCGATACTCTCGTCAACACCGACCGACTATACGCGCCCAGCTCGCTCACTCACCACACACCGCCAATCACTCTCGCCGCCCTGTCGCCCAAGTCTGCTCTCTCTCTGGTCCATAACAAAGAAATGGTGGCACGCGCTGTATCCCCCTCCTGAACGCATGATTCTCCACGCTCTACGCCCGCACTGAGACGCCACCGCCTGTCATACTCTTGCATCCCACTTGACTGCTCGCCCAAAAGATATCAACTATCTACTCCGCCGCAAACATGGACCCTCCCATGTGGCAACCCGACCTTCCCTCCACCTTCGAGACACAGCTAGGCCAGAGCAACGAGGATTGGGAAGACTGGCTTCGCTGGGACCCTGCTGCCGACTCGACTTCACCAGAAAATGACTTTTCCCTCGCCGGCTCCAGCAAAAACGACTCGCCCGTACAGGAGGCCGCATTCCCGGCCATTGAATTCACCAAACTTGGTGTCGACGACATTACTGCACCACCATTCATCATGGGCGACGACAGCCTAAATTTCAGCGGCGAATTTCCCGGAAACGACGCCTTCAACTTTGGCAACACCAATGATACCACCGGAAGCTTCGACTTTGGCTTGCCTGCTCCTAGTCCACATGTTTTGCCGCCCACTCAGAAACTCGACACAAGTAACGCCGTCTGGCCTCTTCCCTCAAATGCGGATCCTCAGGCAGATCTAGACTTGTCAGCTCTGTCGCATGACCAGTCCTTCCAGCTACCTTCTACCGGGCCGGGCTCAGTGACCACTCCCGATCTACATCACAGCCCGGAGTCATCAACTGGCAAGCGCACGAGCCTTTCGTCCCAGACTTCACCCGATCCGCCGAAAAAGCGAGGAGGTCGCAAGAGGAAAGCAGAGGTCGACCAGGAAGCCAAGAACGAGAATGGCGACTCTCAAGACGGTGACGAACCGCCTGTGAAGAAGACCTCGCACAACGTCATTGAGAAGCGGTATCGCAACAACCTCAACGACAAGATCATTGAGCTGAGGCAGAGCGTCCCTGCATTGCGCGCTATGGGCCGTGATGGAGAGGAAGGCGAGGACCTCGAGGGACTTGCTCCAGCACACAAGCTGAACAAGGCTACAATCATGGCAAAGGCCACGGAATATATCAAGCATCTTGAAAAGCGCAACCAGAAGATGGAAGATGAGATGGCTGCGCTCAAGATTCGCGTCGCTACAGTGGAGGCAGCTTTCAGCAAAGCACGAAGTCGCCAGGCGCAGGCGCCCGCTGAGCCACCAAGCGGAACTGTCAGACCCAGAGAGATGTCGACTGTGTCGCAGAACGGATTGCAGGCATATCTCAACGTTCCGAACACAATGCCACAGCAATACATGCAACAACAACAGCAGCCAAGCTACAACCGACCTCCCAATCCCCCGGCCGAGGCTCAAAATCGGCCGCAAAATGGTCAAGGCGGTCTCATGAACAAGGTCATGCTCGGTTCCATGGCGGGACTGATGATGATGGAAGGTTACAGCGAATCGCAAGCTGGTTCAGATTCGTCGCATGGCCTGTCTGCCATCCCTGGCATGCACCACTTGTTCAAGCGTGGATCGGAAGTTTCGTTCTCCTCACCAGCTGCATTTTCCAGACAGGCAGCTCTGCCGTTGTTGAAGGTCATGCTTATCTTTGGCGCCGTGGTTTACCTCCTCGCTCCTCTCCTCACATTCACGCCTGGCAAGAAAAGCAAAGCGCAACCAGTCGCTCGGCTGCCTAAAGCGCCATCATTGGCGTCTCCTGTCGAAGTTCGTCGCAAAGCTTGGCTCACCGCCGTGCAATCGGTCTGGATTCCCAGACACTTCTTGCTTGAAGTCGTTGCTGTGGGTGCCAAGATGCTTAAATTATCCGTGCGCCGTCTGATGGGCTCTGAGACGTTCACCGCGCTCACCGGAGCGAACAAGGAAGAGGAAGCTGCGCGTATCAAAGCATGGGATATCGCTATTGACGCTCAGCTTGCCGGTGGAGACGCCGAGGTGAGCTACTATCGCTTGCTGCTCACCTTGATGGCCAGTGGTACTTTGCCAGACTCGCCTACCAGACTTGCGCAGAAAGCTGTGCACTTCCGTGTCTTCTTCTGGGAGGTTGCCAACGCTGGCTACGGCAACCTGGCCATGTTCAAGCAGTTGACTGAGAGAGTCGGAAAGATTTACTGGGACTCCGCTCGCAAGCAACAAAAAGAACTCCTCCATGCGAGAGCACAAGGTCGTCCCGGGCTTGAGGACGATGTCGATCTGCTGCCTGACCACCTTGCCCGACTTGTTGAGCTTGACTGCGATGAAGTGCTTGGCGACGAGATGATTCAGCGTGCTTGGAACCTCGCCTGGAACAAGCCATCTGCCAACAGCCTTGCACCCAATGATGCTAGAGACAGTGTCGTCGAAGATCACGCTATCCGCTCTCCTCTAGACGCTGTCGCCGCTTGGTATGCGAACATTCTTGTTGACGAGACACTTGCCGATGCCCTCAGCACTGGTCGATCTCGATTCGACATCGAGTACTATCTGCGACTTGCCATGAGTATCGCGCCTCCTGCATCTGCAACACAAGCACGCACACTCGCCGCCAAGGCCGTCCTCTCCAACAGTAACCGAGAAGACAACATTGTGACGGCTTTGAACGCCTTGCCGGTCACATCGCTCAACAGTCCAGTGAACCTCGTCAATCACGCGCCTGCCTCACCCGAAGTTCGCACAGCATTGACGTTGGCGAAACTCATATCGCTCTCTTCTACTTCGGCGCCTCCAGTGGCTCGCACCAATGCAGCCAGAGCGCTCACATCACTGCACCTCTCACCAGATCGCTTCACATTGCTCACGGCAGTCGGCACGTTCCGTCTTCTGCGGGTGTTGAGCGCTGATCGTCAGGCCGCGACTTCTCTCCAAGGCCTGGAAGAGGTCGCATGCAGTCTGCGCGTATGGGTCGGTACGTCTGCAGGACGACGTGCAGCCTTGAGCAAAGACGAGAGGTCGAGGATTGTGGACTGCTGTCTGTCTGTTGCAAGAAGAGCTGGTGGATGGGAAGAAGGCGACAGCGGTTATGGGAGCCGTGGAATCAGCCCAGAGAGGTCATAGAATATGACTGGTTGCAGGGAAAGGAATGGGAAACATCATGGAGTACGGATAGGATAATGTCTCTGGTGAGACAGGTAGAGGTAGAGCCATTAGCTCCTTCGTGGTGTATAGAATCAGCGGATCTATAGTTTTCGAATTAACGAGAAATATCTTTACAGATTTGTGCCAGTCATTGTTTCCATCTGACACTACTATTGCAATAAAATGTGTTGTTGTCGAACGAGACGGGATGCTCGGATCGACTTGACCCCGTCGAAACAAATGCCGAAACGCATCGTCATGCGCCCACTGCTTTCGTCCCCTCCCAGGCGACTTCGGCAGATGCAAAAGGCCCAGGACCTCTCGACACCAACACCTACATAAGCATAAGCATAATGGCGCATCCTCTCCCATCAGTCTCACGCTCTTCCCCTCCAACCCATCCTCCTACCAACAATGGCTGAAACATACTCCACCCAAGCAACCCAACACGGCCAAACCCGCCCCGTAACCCTCACGGCCGCCGACGGCTCGACCTCCCAGCTGAACATCACACCCAACCACGGCGCCTCGATCCCAGACTCCCAAGCCATCGGCGCCGAATCCGAGCCCCTCTCAACCTACTACTCCCGCCTCGGAATCGACAATGCGTCCCGCGTGCAAATGGTCAAACTGGCCCACATGCGGTACCAGCACCCGGACCTCGACGAGATCACGACCTTCCTGCTCGATTTCGGCATGCACGTCGTCAAACGCACAGACGACAGAGTGTGGTATAGGGGTTATGGGCCGGACCAGTACGTTTACTACGCGCAGAAGGGGGAAGAGAAGAAATTCTTGGGCGGGGTGTTTGAGGTTGAGAGTGAGGCGGAGTTGGTGAAGGCTTCGAAGATCGCTGGCGCGGGGTCTATCGAGGATTTGGGGGAGGTGTACGGGGCGCCGGGTGGGGGCAGGATGGTTACATTGCATGATCCCGAGGGGTTTCCGGTGTCGTTCGTGTTTGGGATTGAGGCTGCGCCTCAACATGATTACCCCGAGAAGGTGATTTACAACTACGAAGGCGACGACAAGCCGCGCGTGCGGAAGTTCAACCGCTTCACGCCTGGTCCTGCGGCGGTGCACAAACTGGGCCACTACGGGTTGTGCGTGCAAGACTTCCCGAAGCAGTTGGAATGGTACGTCGGGAACTTCAATTTCGCTCCCACAGACTTCCTGTACGTTCCGTCCGGAGAGGGAGAGGGAGAGAAAGATGAGAACGGCAAGCCGAAACCGAAGACGAAAGAGGTGGCAGTCTTCGCGCATATTGATCGCGGGGACACGCCTGTGGACCACCACACGTTCTTCATGAGTTCGAATGCGACGGCGCATGTGCATCATTGCAGTTTCGAGGTTCACGACTACGACACGCAACACCTGGGGCATCAGTGGCTGGCTGGGAAGGGGTATAAGAGCGTTTGGGGGATTGGGCGGCATATTCTGGGGTCGCAATTGTTTGATTATTGTAAGTTTTTTAGGTCGTTCCATGTTGCTTGTGGTGAATAGTTGGGCTGACCGAAGTGAATTCACAGGGTGGGATACGACCGGCAACATGATCGAGCACTATGCCGATGGCGATCTGGTGAACAAAGACACGCCTGTGGGTTGGGGTGCTGCTGGAGATGAGTCTTTGGCTGTTTGGGGTCCTGAGGTGCCGAAGTGGTTCTTGCAGTGATGAGTGAACGAGTATGCAACGTCAATTCACGAAGTACCGTTGTTCGATGACCAGTTCGATCTCTTTCCACAATGTGCATGCTGAAGTTGTGTGAATAGCAGGTAAGTTCTCCAAAGTGATCTATATAAACAAAATCTTGCTCACTACATCCGAGAAGCGGGTATCATCAATCCTATATCGCAAATCAAATCATTCCTCTCTGCAGACCACCTCAAAAAGTGAATAAATACGCCAAATTGCGCCGTAAGATCCATCTCCAAAAATCCACTTTCAGCTCCAAGTCTTTCTTTACATGACAACGCAAATCTTGATGCCACAGCACTTGATCCCCTCGTCCTTCTGCCCCTCTGGCTCTTGGATTCCCATCTGCTGCTGCGGTTGGTGGTGCTGTTGCTGGCTGTTCTGCTGCTGCCCACCATACTGCATCTGCTGCTGCTGACCCGGGTACCCGCCCGACATCGGGTACGCAGTCGTATGATGCGGCTGCCCGTACTGCGCATGCTGCGGCTGATGCTGCTTGCCGTAGTCGAAAGCAGGCATCTGAGGAGCGCCATGCCCGCCGCCTTGCCTCAAGTCGATGTAAATCCGGCCCTCATTCTGCTCGGTGTTATACTGCAAACCCAATTCCCGGCAGATCTCCTCGACTTTGGGTTTGATCTTCTGCACGTGCCCGACGCTGTGGTTTCCCTTGCCGACAATAACGTGCAGATGCCCTTGGCCCGTCTGCTGCGCGTGTCTGATCCTCTGCTCCAAGATTTCTTCGGCTTCCTCGACGAACTGACCGTGCAAGTCGATGGTGTCCGAGTCCACGCGGCCGACGGCGTTGTTTTCCCTAAAGATGTACTCGGAGGCTTGCTTGTTGAGTTCGTCGGCTTTGGCGGCGTGGGATTTGGACTGGACGGAGAGGTCGTGGGCGGCGCCGCCGTCGCCGCTTTGGTAGGCTTGTTGGGAGCGCGCGGCGAGGGATTGGTGCTGGGATTGTTCGTGGCGGGCGGCGTCGCGGAGGCGGTCGTATTCGCGTTCCGAGTCGTTGGAGGTGGAGTGGTTGAAGGCTGCGGCGTGTTGGTCGGTTTGGCTGGTTTATCGTGGGTGGTGGGTTTGTGGTTTGGACTTACCATTGCCTCCGAGGCGAGTGGAGGGGGACATGGTTGCTTGGTTAGGAATGTATGTGATTTAGCGAATGGATAGGTGATATGGGAGGGGAATATATGGCAAGAAATGGGAGAAAAGATGTCGCAACAGATGTTGTTTATGCCATTGGCTTTTGGGCTCGGTTACAACTCTTGCGCGCGCGTCTGTGAGCTTGGAAGTGGGTCGTGATGGCGCTGATCTTTTCCTTTTGTGGCTGATTGCGACTGCGCCAATCGTGGACTCGGTTCGGTGAAACATGCGCACTGTTCAATCACGATGTTTCCTTAGAAAACATCAATCCTTTTCATCAAATTCCGACATACATGAGATGAACTTCATTTGTCCAGGTCGAAATTCACCGCTGATAGAAATGCGCATACTCTCAGACGCTCGAGATACGGAGGACGTCCAACAACATGACTGCGATTGACAGCTCGGTCAACACGATATCGCAGATGTACAACGCGCCCACAATCGGCTGATCAAGTTACATCCCAGGTCGGCATGAAAACACGCTTCAATGGGGTACGATATGCTGCCCTGGATACTGACGCCTACTCCAATCGGCTAATATGCATACATCTATCGGTTTGTTGAAGTAATCGCGAGATTCTCTACAGAAGCCTCGGTCAGACATCAACACTCACTTTACTCGACTATCCACACTCGCAACCACCATCGAACATTCGTTCGATCTCAGTCAAGATGGAGGCGCAGCTTCCAGATGAACTTCTTCTCACGATTTTTGAAAATCTGTCACCCCAATCGTTGAGGGATGCTCGCCTTGTCAACAATCGATGGAATGCCGTCAGCACACCTCTCGTCTTTGAACGCGTCCATTTGAGTCTACTTTCCTGGTCCTTGGCCAAGCTGTCGGCCCTGTCGCAATCACCATTGGCCGACCACGTCAAAGCTATCGACTTCCATACGGAAAAGCTGTACCAGATCCATCCCGAAACGTACCGCAAGTACTCAGTGGATACACGCGCGCCGTTCTCCTGTCACTACAACCAACTCGCATCCAGCAACCAGATTAATTTCCAACATGTGAACAAATCGAATCCACGCGGCGATCACACGCAGGATCAACTAGACGCGGCTTTCGAAGCTTACGAGAGTTGCCGTGGAGAGTCGGACCCTCGAATGAGACTGGTGGATTCCTTCCCCCTCCTGAACGAATGTCTTCCCAGGTTTCTCAATCTTCGCGAAGTTGTGGCGGATCGAATCAAGCGCTCGGGTGTCAGTCGCATTGATGCTACAGCGTATTGGAACAATCTGAAGCGCACGATCCTCATCAACCCTTTTGCCCGAAGCCGCCACGGCGACGCTGTAGGTGGCGCAGATGGCGGCGCGCCAACTTCCTTGCTCCTCTTCGCCCTTGGGCATCGCTCAAGGGTCGAAGGCGTTGAGCCTGTGGAAAGTCTTACCATAGAGATGCCGGGCTACTCTCTCTTCGATTTCATACGTTACACGCGTGCGCTTCGCGGGCATTCTGACGACGTGGAATGTTACGATCCCGACGACGCATGGGGAGCGCAGGGTCAAGTCGTCGTGGACGTCTTCGAAAGGCTGAGACACCTTACCTTGATGTGTCGTGGAGCCCGAGAAGTGGACAAGTACGAACTCATCGAATACCGGGAGTCCGAAGACGAGACTGTAGAGTTGCTCAAATCCGCGACCAACTTGGAAAGTCTGGAGCTGGCAATTGACGAAGGCACGCGTGTACTGTCAGGGCACCATGATATGACGATTCGAGACTCTCCTGTAGACCTTGTGCTCTTGTCGCTATTCTCCAGTCTCTACACAGTTTATCCCTTCCTACGAGAGCTGAAGATCGGAGCGTCTCTTCATCCGGAGTCTTTCATCAACTTTATCTCCTGGCACAAGTCCACTTTGAGGAGTCTCGTGATGACCGACTGCATCGGTTACGACTGGGACAAGATTCTGGCCTTCATCGATCAAGACTTGAAGCTGGACCGTTTCCGCGCTCGATTCTTATGGACGCGTCGTCTCAGGACAAGAGATACCGGCGACGACCACCATTGTATTGACTTCTCTGGTGCATACGAGTATGAGGATGATGAGGATGACGACAAGGATTGGGAAGATGATTGGCATGATGATTACTTGGAGATATTCCAGGGCAAGCCTCTCATGTTCGACGTGCCACTCAACCAGAAGATGGGCCTTTCTTATGAAGAGTTCGAAGAGAGATTTGGGTCTTCTCGTGCTGCCGGATGGCACAGCAGATTACGAAGTGCACGAGCCAACCTTTGTAGGATGGAAGCTTGAAAGGATCCGAGGTTGACGATGAGCTTGACCATCATTCTTAGGCGGTATAAGACAATTCGAATCAATGCTATAAACCGCTGCTGTTTGCTTGACATGAGAGGTGATGTTGACATTTTGATTGAAACTCGATGCAATGCAATGCAGTCTCCAGTGGTTTCTCACCAAAATATTCACTAAATCCAAAATCGCAGCTAAATAAGCCGCTGGACACTTCTGGAACCTTTACCCCGACGGCGCGCCCACTCTCTCGGGGTGGTCGGGAGCCGAGGTCGGCAATAATGTCAAGCGGAGCCGCGTTGACGTGCTTATCATAGCGGGCATCAGTCATCAGAATTGTTCCCTGTGAACTGCCAATCTCACGGCCAGCGTCCTTCTTCATAGCAGACAACACCATATTTCTAATCCCCTCCTCCTCCACACTCGCAATGCCCGACTACCCTGCACATGCCTCTCCGGGCTTCCCGCCTGTACAACCACCCCGACCTAAACGCGCCATCTCAGACTTCAAACTCGAGACCAATGCCACCCCCGCCGACCCCTCAGCTGTCGCGCCGCCTCTGGTCAGTCCGGCATTGACGCCGCCGGACACCCCGTTCGCGAACAGTGACCACAGACCTGATAGACAGCCTCGAGGTGTGAATGTCGAAACGAGTGCCGAAGACAGCGAAGCGGAACGGCCACCATTGCTTCCTAAGCTGCCTCATGTCGAGTGCGCGGTCCGGGCACGTATACCGACTACCACGGGTCAGGAGATGTGGCTACACTTGTATCACAACGACGCCGACGAGAAAGAGCACCTTGCAATTGTTTTCGGGCCAAATATCCGAAGCCGGAGTTTGGATGCAGTGCGGCCGGGTGAGACGGAACGGGACAGAATGATTAGAGGTGCCTACACAGGAACGCTCTACCCGGGCCGCACGAGCAGTCGACTCGAAGCCATACGAAAAGACGCCGGTGCAACTCCCAGACCGAGCTCAAGCTTGTTGCCCGGAGCCAATGGGCCCTTGTCTAAGAAAGAGGGTGCTGAGGGCGACGCAGAAACCACAACGCCTGGATACCCTGAAGATCTCGGACCAGCGATGGTCAGAATTCACTCCGAGTGCTACACCGGTGAGACTGTCTGGTCGGCAAGATGCGATTGCGGCGAGCAGCTAGACGAGGCGGCGCGGCTGATGTCACTGCCCATGCCCACGCCGGCCTCGACACCCGGAAGCGAAATCGGCGAAGTCGACTCCCACCGTTCCACAGCAAAATTGCCTTCAGCAGGCGGCGTAATCATCTACCTCCGACAAGAAGGTCGCGGAATCGGACTTATGGAGAAGCTCAAAGCGTACAACCTGCAGGATCTCGGTCACGACACCATGGAAGCCAATCTGCTGCTGCGTCATCCAGGTGATGCGCGCTCGTACGGTCTTGCGACTGCTATGCTTATGGACCTGGGACTCGGTGGCGAGCGCGGCATTAAGTTGTTGACCAACAACCCCGACAAAGTGCGCGCTGTCGAGGGACCCTCAAGGGAGGTTGTGGTGAAGGAGAGAGTGCCGATGATCCCATTGGCATGGTCGTCCAAGGGCGAGACCGGAGTGCATGGCCCAGAGGTGGAAAAGTACTTGTCGACGAAGATCGAAAAGTTCAAGCATATGCTTAGCGCTGGTGGCTGATGCGGCGGCGATCAGCCAGCAGTTTGGGCGTTTCTCCTACTATGCTTTCAGCTTCTCAGCCATCGATATGCGGCTGTTGTGGTACGAATGCCAACACTTGCATTTCACGGCCGCTCAGTCCCTATTCGGACGCGTCCGCGTCCGAGAAAGCCATTTCAGCACGGCTTCGCGGCGACATCCAAGAAACCGCAACGAAGCTTCGCGGGTCGAACTATCCGGGCGGATGTTTCTCCTACAAAAAATCTTGGGTCGAGAATCCACCGGCGCATTTGCACATACTGGACGACGACCAATCAAAATCGCATGCGGGCCTGTCGTTTCTTTTCGAATTCGCCTCGCGAAGGTCCCTCACCACCAGCGAAATCCTGTTCATATCTAGAGGTACTTTTTAGCGTTGCACATCCTTCACGATATAATTTCTACGAAATTTACGATGAGAATCTACACTTCACAAACCTCTTACAAGATCTCTCTCAATGGCATGAGTATGCCAAAGGAATCAAGGGAGCAGATCCTCAGCTCACCGGGTAATCTAGTAAGTTCAGACCGATTGACAACCTCAAGTCTTCGATCGATCCACCGCACGCCTCTCATCCTCATCCAAACAATTCGACCTGCACATCCTCACAAGCACATTGCAACAAAGCCCGATGGCTGAGCGGTGATCGCATTCCAACATGGCAGACCATGTGATGTACGTGCAGTGATGCAACCGTCGATGACTCCTCTTCCACTAACCATGTTCTCACCCGGGAACCGGCTTGTAAAGTCTCTTAGGCTGTATGTATGATGGACTATTTGAGCCGCCGCGGTCTACCAGACTACGACCGGTGTGTTCTCGGCAGCATCATCCGCAATGGAGCGCTTCTCCGCGAAGACTCGCTTTGTATCTCTTCTCGTTACGCCGAATCATTGCACAGAAATCGAGTTCACACATTCTTGAACGACCATCGCCCGTGAGACTCCATTTGGCAATCAATCAAAACTGTCTCAGGTGAAGAGCCCTTGTTGTGGGAAGGACTCGAGGATTCGGATCTACGGCAGCGGGCTGAACATCACGCTTAATTTCTAGCGTGATCCTTCAGGCGGCTGTGCCACAAGCCTACGATAAATCATGTTTTGTGGATGCTCGCTTGGACATCGGATGTATATATAAGACGGTGTTATAGCTCTCGTGTAGCACTCGTTACATTTCGTAACTTTCTTGAGAAAACACCCATGGCTACGCAGGAAGATATCCGAGAAGTTGCAGTACCAACCGAAGTCAACACCAGCACCGAGCCTGACTGGGTTATGAGAGATGGCAAAATTGTTACTGTACGTCAGACTTGAACTTGTGACAACGGATTGGACTGACTCTGTATTAGCATGGGAAGTGGAATGAAACCACCGTAAAGGAAGATGACTTCGACTTCGACCAATGGATCGACGACTTGGTTCACTTCAGGAACTTGCCCTCTACGAAGTCATTGTTCGTTTGGTTTGTGACAGTCGTGCACTGGGTTTTCGACTTCTTCGTATGTCGTTCCTCCGGCCTGGGATCTCAGTGGTAACGACCAATTGCTAACACGTCGTCGCAGCTCGACTACCTACTGAACGATGTGTGCATGACCCTGGCCATGGTCGAAGCACCCGAAGTCGTGGTCCCTGCTCCCTGGTCGGACAAGAAAGACGACAACAGCGAGCAAGCTCCGCGTGTTCAGCTGAACCATGAGAGATCCATCACGACCAGTCTGCGAAGGACCGTCGCCCATCTCTATCGCGTTGGCGGAGTGCTGGCCCTTTTCCGCGGTATCGCCGTCCACGTTTGCACCGGCATCGGGATAATTCTCACAGCGATGCCAGTCTACGCGCTCTTCAAGAAAGCCCACGACGATGCCGTAGATGATGGTTTAGAGCACACGCTGAGCCATCAACTTGGCCACTTCGCGTTCGAAACCGCCCTTAGCATCTTTGCCGGCCTGTCGTTTACGACCTTGAGCACTGCCTGGGTGCACATCGTCATCTCTCAGCCCTCGCTGCGCATCTGGTGGCGTCGCTTGCCGCCTTTTATCCCGACACTTCGCGCCACTTTTGTTGTTGTGACCTACCAGAACCTTTCGGAAACCACCATCAATCTTTTGATGCCGATCCTGCTCAAACATGCTCTTGGATTGTACGGAAAGGTGCCTGCGACCGACATCATTTTGACTTCTCGCAACATCTTGCTCACCTTTGTCTGGCTTTTCGTTTGCGTTCTTAACCAGGTTGCATGCGTCCCGTTCCACGTGGCTGTCACCCGGATCCAGGCTTCGCTACTGCTAGAAGAGGAAGAGACCATTGTGTCGTTCGATCGCTCGTTCGGCACCAGCGGCGCTAATGGACTTCGTCCGGGACTCCTTGCTGAATCTCGCGGTGCTTTGAGCTTCCGTGAGGCGTGGAAGTCGATAACATGGAGTGAGATGCGAAGGATATGGATCTTCTCGGCCAAGATCCTGGCTGTTCAGGTCTGTGTTAATGGGATGTTCTGGCTTGTTGGAGGCAAGAACGCTTGGCCGTCGAGCTGGGATCCGAGGTTGGTCTAGGTGCGTAAGAATGGTTGATGGGGACTCATTGTACTTGTGGCAAGGATCTATACTCGGTCATGTATATTGCAATGGAATGATCTTCTACTCTTGAAGTCAGCTTTCTGAAGGGCGTTTTTATATGTGAGCTTGCTAGTCGCTTGCTGCTTGCGTACTCAGCATGCATGCTTGTCGGCTCTGTCTCACTGGTGTTCGCATGTTTTCGGTATACTAAAGTTGCTGATACCACCTTGTGCGAGGGCTCGACTCAGTGAGATAGTATAATCATCCTTTAGGACACTCGGTGGCCAATTGATGAAAATCGGAATACCATGTCGCTGGCACTACCAAATGTGATCAACAGACTTTGGCATGGTTCAAGGTCAGGGTCTTTTAGCATCTCCACTTCTCGCGGTCATCAACATCTCCATCCCCAAGACCTTGGACATTGATGGTTGTGTCGGTACCCGCCAACGTGATGTCGTACTTTCTTGCAGTGGCAGGGCAGTCGAAATGATTGTAGTGTGTACGAGGTCAACAGGAGATTCTCGAATAAATCGTGAGGCGCTTGTCGTCACCTGCGCCTATATATAGACGTGGCGTGGCGGTACGACCAATGTTTTGACGTGGTGGGGCACGCTGGCAGCCGCAGCAGTTCTTGTGATACTTCTACTGTTTGCCCAAAACCTTTCCGCTTCTTTGGCCCATCTTTCAATCAATCCCTCCCATCCATCACATCACATCATCATGGCTGCCGCAATCAAAGACACCGTGAACAGCATGCTCTCCGCCCTCAACTTGGGCGGTGAGAAGACCGGCGAAGACGCCCCTCCTCAGCCACCATCCGATGCCGAGTTCAACGAGCTCAAGCAAAAGTACGAGAAGGCAGGTCAAGGCCATGTCTTCCAGTACTGGGAGGAGCTCAAGCCCGCCGAGAAGGGCGCCATCTACAAGCAGCTCGAGCCCATCGACCCCGAGCACATCAACAAAATCACCGAGAAGGCACTCAACCCGCCTGCGGAGACTGAAGAGGAGAAGAACCCCAAGCTGGAACAGCTTCCCGACTCAGTCACTTCATCAGTGATTGACAGCAAGGATGGAGATCTGAACAAATGGTACGACTCTGGCCTCAAGCTCATCTCTGAGAACCAGGTTGGTGTGGTCCTCATGGCGGGCGGACAAGGCACCAGGTTGGGCAGCTCAGCGCCCAAGGGCTGCTTTGACATTGGCCTCCCCAGCAAGAAGAGCTTGTTCCAGCTACAGGCGGAGCGTATTGGCAAACTGCAGAACCTTGCCAGCAAGACATACAACAAGGAGGACGTGAGCGTGCCGTGGTACATCATGACTTCGGGCCCGACCCGCAAGCCGACGGAGCAGTTCTTCGAGGAGAACAAGTACTTTGGTCTCAACAGGAACAACGTCATCTTCTTCGAGCAGGGCGTACTCCCATGCATCAGCAACGACGGCAAGATCCTGCTGGAGAACAAGGGCAAGGTCGCCGTGGCACCCGATGGAAACGGCGGTCTCTACCAGGCTCTGATTAGCTCTGGTGTCGTGCAGGACATGGACAAGCGCGGAATCAAGCACGTTCACGCATACTGTGTGGACAACTGCCTTGTCAAGGTCGCCGACCCGACCTTCATCGGTTTCAGCGCCGAGAAGGATGTCGAGATTGCCACCAAGGTGGTCCGCAAGCGCAATGCCGCTGAGAGCGTCGGTCTCATCATGCAGAAGAACGGAAAGCCCGCCGTTGTCGAGTATAGCGAGATTGACACAGAGCTCGCCGAGGCAAAGGACGCCAAGGACAGCGAGCTGCTCAAGTTCCGCGCCGCCAACATTGTCAACCACTACTACAGCTTCCGCTTCCTCGAGAGCATCCCCGACTGGGCACACAAGCTTCCCCACCACGTTGCGAAGAAAAAGATCCCCTGCGTCAACGACAAGGGCGAGCAGATCAAGCCCGAGAAGCCTAATGGCATCAAGCTCGAGCAGTTCGTCTTCGACTGCTTCCCCTTCCTACCAATGGAGAAGTTCGCTTGCATGGAAGTGAAGCGCGAAGATGAGTTCTCGCCTCTTAAGAACGCCAAGGGCACCGGTGAGGATGACCCTGACACCAGCCGCAAGGACATCCTGCTCCAGGGTAAGAGGTTCTTGGAGGAGGCCGGTGCCACTGTTGTCAGCGAGGGCGCCGACGCTGGCGTCGAGGTCAGCCCGCTCATCAGCTACGGCGGTGAGGGTCTTGACTTCCTCAAGGGCAGGGAGATCAAGGCACCTGCCGTCATTGAGAAGGAAGAGTAAAGTCACTTGAGACACTTGGACGGGAGCATACTGTTATCAAAGGCACACAAAATTGGGTTTAGGCGTATTCGGGGGGATGAGATCACATAGATCTGCAATGAATGATGAGATGAACACAATCCCTTCAGATTCGAAGCACTAAATCCTCAGTTCGTGTCTGTTGACCCTGTCACGACTCACAGTGGTACGAACGACTTTCGAAATCACCACAATGCCAATGAGTACTGACAGATGGAATTTAGAGAAAGACTTTTGGCATCTCGATCAAGCGGTGGTATCAGCATCTTTGGTATATCACAAAACTGCTAGTACCAGTGAGATCCTCTGTTTGAGAAACGTTGGCTCATGAACATCATTCGCAAGACTCTTCATTGATGCCTTAGGTATTTCAAGAACAGTTCCAGAACACAACCGCCAACGCTTTTGACTTTCGACGATTCAAGAAGCGTTTCGTCACCCCGCACGGCCAGCGTCATTTAACGGTTCCACTCGTGCAATTCAAGCTGTCGGCTTCGTCGGCTCACGTTCAGCGGCTAAGCCGGGGCTCGTGCAGGCTTTTTTACATCCCACCTTCGGTTGGCCAGCTGCGCGAAAGCCCCCTTCTTCCGATCTTGACTATCCCCACTTCACTTACTCTCTTGCTTTTCTCCCTGTCTTGTTGGAGGGCCGTTGTTGAGGTGAAGAAGTGCTGTGCAGAAGAAACGAACGCCAGAAACGATCAAGTTCTCGAGGAATAAAGGTGAGTCGAATGCGAAGGAACACCTGTTGGATATGCGAGCGGAGGGTTGGCGCGGAGGAATTGCTGGAGATGAAGCTTGCAATGTTGGACAATTTGCGCGGAAAGAGATGGGATGCATCATATGAGTCGAGTCTGGGTTGGGCACGTGCCTGTGGTTTGAGAGGGCGGGACACGACAGAGGACACATTGACTGCTTCAATGGGAACTTGCAATTGAGTCGGGATACTTGGAAGAAGCTGTGGATCGACGAGCAATTGCAAAGCGTTGGATTTCAAGGTGTTTCGAAGTCGCAGGATACCTGATCTGACAATCGATTTGCAGATTCTATCAACCGATATCAAGATGTCTTCCCTCTCCCGCCGTGCGTGCTACAAGTGCGGTAACGTTGGCCACTACGCCGAGGTCTGCTCCAGCAGCGAGCGTCTTTGCTACAACTGCAAGCAGCCTGGTGAGTCAGATATCAAAATGCAGTGAGGCGCACGCGCTGACGATCGAAAAGGCCACGAGAGCAACACCTGCCCTCACCCCAGGACTACCGAGAGTAAGCTAGATCCTCGAATCGCATAGCAACCTCACTCAGACACTTATATCAATCCAGCTAAGCAGTGCTACCACTGCCAGGGTCTCGGTCACGTCCAGGCTGACTGCCCGACTCTTCGCATCAGCGGTGGCGCCGCCAACGGCCGCTGCTACTCCTGCGGCCAGCCTGGTCACCTTGCCGTACGTCAATCGATGAATTATCCCGTGTCATTCCAGTCAGGCTAACCCAAGAACAGAGAAGCTGCCCTACTCCCGGTGCTGCTCCCATTGCCCCTGTTGGCCGTGGTGCTGGCGCTCCCTTCCGCGGTGGCTTCGCTGGCGGCCGTGGTGGTTTCGCCGGTGGCCGTGCTACCAGCTGCTACAAGTGCGGTGGCCCCAACCACTTTGCTCGCGATTGCCAGGCTCAGGCCATGAAATGCTACGCCTGCGGCAAGCTTGGTCACATCTCCCGTGACTGCTCTGCCCCGAACGGTGGCCCTCTCAACGCTGCTGGCAAGACCTGCTACAGGTGCGGTGAGGCTGGTCACATCAGCCGCGACTGCGCTCAGTCCGTTGACACCACCGGCATCGCTCCCGTCAACGGCGAGGCCAACCCGACCCCGGCCGCCGTCCCTAACCCCGAAGCCATCGCCGTCCAGGTCGCTCCCGTCATTCCGACTCCCGCCGTGGCCTAGATAGCCATGGCTGCGTGAACGGCACTCGACTGGCCACTGAGTCGCACGGCAGCATAACCAAATCTCTGGCCACAACTTCTTTTCTATATAACCATTCAACATTTCGGCATGGCGTCCTTCCCCATTTCACTATTCGCGATATCTAGCGTACACTTTAACACACACAAAACGACCGCTCACGGACAACGAAATTTCACACCACAAAAGCGAAACCTCTACTATGAACGACATCACGAACCCAGCATATACCCCCCGTACGCGAGCCTTAGTGCGGAGGATTGAGAGACAAAGAAAGGACTCTGGAGAGCTCGACCCTGCTTGTAGAAGTATAAGCTCTCGAGTCGCTGAGAAGGGGAGATGAGAATCACAAAGTTGCGATGTAAGGGGCGGATGAGGTGGTGGAAAATGTGTGGAGCTCCATCACGGTGAAGGAGAGTGCGAGGCAAGAATCTAGAGCTGTGTCGATGAGGATGACGAATCGAAGCACGTTTTCTCAAAATGGTATTCCTTCGGATGCGATGTCAAAATTCCCCTGGTGATCTTACTTATTCTCTTGACACAGCTAATACGGCTGACAGCGTGATGCGATTTGCGAACATGCGCTAGGTACTACCTGAACGCGCCGATACCGATGAAACACGGCTTGCAGCAGTCTCATGTGGTGGTATCCGCCTCTTCACTGGACCAAATGGACAGCACTGCCACTGAGATGACAGTCGTCGAAAGCTGAGCTCTCGCGGGTTTGAACATCCTCGTCTGGTGGTATCAGCGACTTTCGTGGGCTGAAATTCTCCGCATGCCAATGAGATCGCAATATCTCATGTGCATTGCTTCATGCAAATATTGGCCGGGCGCGCACGACAACTAGATGTAAAATACTGGACTGTCTACTCAGCTAGCTTGCGATATATCATGCGCTGCTGTAGACAGCGCAGCGGTTTGGCTGCCTGGGATTTAAGCTCGCCAAGAGGTGAGGTCGACCCAGGTCGCTCCTTCCACTTTGCCAGAACCAACGCAAAAGTCATCTACACACTTCTGATCTGGTTTTTCCTCCTCTCCACAACCCTCACGAGATCGTTATCCATCGCCTCATCATCATTTGACACCAATTTTCCATCAGTTTCATCAAGTTCAACACTATACCAACCCATCCACCCAAGCAACCATGCCCGGCTCAGTCGCCAGCAGCAGCGATGACGAGGTGAGCTTTCAACAAGCTCACCATTGCCGTGTCACATTGCTTAACATTCTTTCCAGAACGAGAGCCTCATCGTGGACATTGACCAGCTCCAATCGCATGGTAAGATGGTCCTGATGCTCACTGATGCGCTCTGCTCACTCTCCACTAGGCATCAACCAGTCCGACATCCTGAAGCTCAAGAGTGCCGGCTTCTACACTGTTGCGGTTAGTACCCAGCCTCAGTGTGCCGACCAATGAGTGGTAGCTAATGGATCGACCACCAGGCCGTACACGCTCAGCACAGCAAGCATCTCCTCAAGATCCGCGGCTTCTCCGAAATAAAGGTCGAAAAGGTCAAGGAAGCTGTGAAGAAGAGTTTGGTACGTACACTGGCTGCCTTTCAATGGAACGAAGCTGACAAAGTCAAGCCCAATGGCGCTGGATTTATGACCAGCGGCGACCTCGCTCGTGTGAGAAAGCGCTGCTTCCGTATCTCCACCGGCAGCAGGCAGTGGGACTCGATCCTCAACGAAGGCTTTCAGTCGTGCAGCATTAGCGAGGTCTATGGGGAGTTCCGTCAGTATCTCTCCGCGGTCTATCCTTGAACATTTGGCTGACATGGGAGAAGGTTGTGGCAAGACGCAGCTCTCACACACCATGGCCGTGATCGCGCAGCTGCCAAAAGAGAAGGGAGGCGCAGAGGGCCGCGTCGCCGTCATCGATACAGAAGGCACCTGGCGCCCGGAGCGCATCGAGCAGATCTCTGAACGGTTTGGAAGTAAGGCATCTCGTCGGTCGTCGTCTTTGCGAATGGTGCTAACGCGGTTTAGTCGACCCCAAAGCCGCCAACGAGAACATCCTCTACGCCCGCGCGGAGAACAGCGAAGACCAGCACGAGATGCTGTGCGGTCTGGCCGAGTCGTTCGCTTCTGGAACGTTCCGTCTCCTCATCATCGACAGCATAATGGCGCACTTCCGCAACGATTACCATGGCCGAGGCGAGCTGAACGAACGCCAGGGCAAGCTGGGCCAGCATCTCCGCAAACTCACCCAGATGGCCGAGGAGTTCAACATTGCCGTCGTTATCATCAACCAGGTCCAGTCTGATCCTGGAGCCAGTGCACTCTTCGCTGGTGCAGATGGACGCAAGCCGATTGGTGGCCACGTGCTTGCCCACGCATCGACCACTCGTATCCTCCTTCGGAAGGGCCGCGGTGAAGAACGTGTGGCTAAAGTCATCGATTCTCCAGGTAATTGACATTCACCGACTCAAACTGTGCAATTGCTAACCACGATGACAGACTGTGCCGAGAAGGAAGCTACCTACATCATCACCACCGGCGGCATCAACGATCCCGACAAGGCTTGAGTGACGAGTCATTTCTTGAAGCGTGTACAGTTTTCCAATGTTTGGGCATGTCATGATGTGATGGCGCGAAGCTATCGCTGGGGTTTGAGAGAGATCGGTTCATGTTGCTGTAAATTTGGGATGAACTGCCGGGTATAAAGCTAAGATAATGTGCAGAAACTCGTCAGATGGAGCTCCCGATCTGTGCTCGTCCGTTCAAGTCTCAATCGCATCACTGCAGATAGTAGACAGTACCTTCGAACAGACGTCGAGCCGTGCGGAACACTGTCACCTCCTCCACCTGCTGTTCGCCGTCGAGCAGAACGTCGACTTCCATGTCTCCGCCAGGGTGCAGCAGCTTGATGCTGCTGAGTCGCAGAGAAGTGTTCGAATATTTCCGTTGTACTGTCTTGTACGTCTCTGCTCCAGATCGTACTTTGTTGCGGATGGCATGTGCGATGGTTCCTTCGGTACAAGCTGCCGTTCCCAGGCACACTGCACCGGTCAGTTGCAGACTACCGTGTGGTTTTCCCATGGAGTAAGCAACGACTTGAACGTCTGGCGAGGCCGAAGAGTCCGCCCGGGGACTGGGCTCTGACAAGATTACGATCTTGGGAGTACCTCTGGTGAGTGCTGCTTCCTCAACGCTGGTGGCGAAGCCCATCAATATGGCCGCCTCTCTCCTTACGTCCTCGATAAATAACAGGGAGATCTCGGCTCCGGGACCTTGCTCGCGGAAGAAATCGGGTAGAGAGCTCTCGTCCACGAAGCAGAACGGGTTGGCTGCGTCCACAAGGCTGACTCGCACAGGAACCGGTGGTGTCTCGAGTGAGGTTTGGACAAGAATGACATCCATCGGGCGACCGCTGGGGATTAATTTGCCAGTCATCGCGCCAGACGGTTTTGCGAAAGTCATCTGGACACGACTGCCGGTGGAAGCTAGGCCTGGAAGGGCACAGTCGCCGTCTTCGACAAAGTGCCCTTCCTCGTCGACTTGGACCGTCTCTACTATGACCGACTTGGTGTTTGTGTTGTATACTCGGACTTGGACCTGAAAAGCGAATCGTTAGCCAGTGAGAGAGTCAATGTTGTTCGACGGACTGCTTACCTGAGTCTCTCCTGGTTGGACCTTCACCAAACCCTCGTCGACAGCAAAGGGACCGACTCCGGAAGCGATGTTGCCACAGTTGCCGGTCATGTCGAGCTTGGGAGTCCCGATCGGTACTTGGACGAATGTGTAATCGACATCGACTCCAGGGCGTTTCGATGGTGAGACGACTGCGACTTTGGATGTTGTCGAAGTCGCACCACCGATACCGTTCAGTTGTTTGGGATCCGAGTCGTAAGAACCCATCACCCGGGTAATGACAGCCGCCCAATCGTCGACGCTGGACGGCAAGTCCTGTCGATGGAGGTAGAGGCCCTTGGATGTGCCGGCTCTCATCCAGACAGCGGGAAGAGCCCTACGTCTCTTTGGCATGACAGTAGGTGCTGCGAGGGGCGTCACTAGTCCTGGCATGATGGGCAAAGGAAGTGGTAATCTCGTTGAGATGTGAGGGATTGTGATGTGTTCGATGTGTCGAGCTGCAGACTTGAACATTGTTCGTGGTGAGCAAAGTATTCCCTTTTCCTCGTGGACCGTGCCATCTTATGTTGTCACTACGATGTTCTACCGTTCCACTATCTTGTCATTCGCCTCACAGGAAGTGTTGCCGGCAAGTGTGAAACCTGGCCAGGTTGGCCGCGGAAGAATAAATCCAACCCAACCCACGGTACATGATGAACCGCGGAAGACGGAAAACACGGCCCTTGGCTTGGCTTCGGCTGCTTCGCCAAAGAACCCAGAACCCAGCATACAACATACTCACCACATTTATCCTGTAGGAGGAATGATACCCCGCGCCAGATGTATCATTCAAACGACGAGTATGGGGACCCCAAGATCTTGATAAAGGCTTGGGTGGCTCTGGGTCTGCTTGGCCTCTTGGAAGCCCATCCCAACCGCCAGCCAACGATCAACTGTGACCGACAACCGCCATGCCGTCTCGCCACGCAGTCGCCGTTGCGATGAGCACGCCTCCTCCGAAGGAGATCTACAACAAGCACATCTACCTGATCGCTCTGGTGGCTCCCATGGGAGCTTTCATGTTCGGGTATGATCTTGCTTTTATAGGGACGACGATCACTTTGAAGCCATTTAAACATGACTTTGGACTACTGCACGCTTCGGAGGCTACGAGTGATGCCTTTTCGGCCAACATCGTTAGCCTGCTCCAGGCTGGATGCTTCTTCGGGTCCTTGGCGGTCGCGCCGTTGGGAGATAGGTTCGGAAGGCGTTTTGCTCTGATGATCGCAGGTGTGACTTTCTGTATTGGTTCTCTTATGCAGACTGTCAGCTATGGATTCGTCTCTGTCATGTATATCGGCCGTGCGATTGGTGGCTTGGTGAGCTTCTTAATGTGATCTTATCTTCGTGGTAGCCTGCTAACAACTTTGCAGGGAGTCGGCCTGGCCAGTGGTATCGTACCTTTGTACTGCGCGGAACTCAGCCCGCCTGCCATTCGTGGCAGACTGGTGGGGATTTATGAGATCTCTGTGCAGTTGGGTACCTGCATTGGCTTCTGGATCTGTTATGGCGTCAAGCAGAACATGGCCGAGACCTCATCGCAATGGATCTTGCCTTTCGCAATCCAACTTGTCCCGGGCGGTCTGCTCGTGATTGGCATGATCTTCGTCCCGGAGTCACCGAGGTAGGTGATGATTGTATAGGATCGGATCGTACTCAGCAACTGACCTCGTTTCATTAGATGGCTCGCCCAATTCAAATCCCGCGATGCCGCCAGCCAGGTTCTCGTCAAGCTCAGACAACTCCCCGAAGACCACCCCTACCTCCAGGAAGAGCTATTCCACATCATGTCGACCGTCTATGACCACAGAGAAGACCGTACGGGCGGTGGTATACTATCCCAGTGGAAAGAGCTTGGCAATCCCGGCAACCGCAGACGCATCTTTATCGGAGTCGCGATCTTCGTCTTCATGCAACTCGCCGGATCCAACGCTATCAAGTGAGTTCATTGTGTCCAACATGGTCAGTAAAAAATACACACTAATCCCGCAAAAAGCTACTACTCTCCTCGGATCTTCAAATCAGTGGGGCTTACTGGATCCTCTACCAGCTTGTATGCCACTGGCATCTACGGCGTTGTCCGTCTGGTGTGTGTCATTATCGCCATGTACTATGTCTTTGATCGTTTCGGTCGGAGGAAGATGCTCATGGGAGGCGCTGCGGTGATGTTGGTCGCAATGGTATGTGGACAAAGATCGCATTTCTTCGACTCTGGCTAACGACCGTTGTAGTGGTTCATCGGAGCATACATCAAGATCGCTGGTCCGGGCGAAGGTAGTGAATTGACCGCCGGAGGTTATGCCGCTGTCACTTTCATCTACATATTCGCTGTGGGCTTCTGCTTTTCGTACGCCGGCTTGCCGTGGATCATTTGCTCTGAGATCTTCGGCCTTCGGATGAGAGGTATCGGCATGGCGGTGTGCACTGCGACGCACTGGCTGTTCAACTTTGTCATTGCTCGGTCGGTGCCTTACATGGTGTCGAACATTGGGTAAGTGCAGTTCCCGTGGATATCTGCTATTAAGCTTGCTGACACATTTTTGGACAGATACGGGACCTACTTCGTATTCGCGAGTTTCATTACCTTGTCGATACCTTTCGTCTACTTCTGCGTTCCGGAGACGAAAGGGTTGAGTCTGGAGGAGATCGAGACCTTGTTCGGTGGAGAGTCCGCGGCCGAAAGTGACGCTGTGCTTGAGGAGGCCAAGAGTGCCAGTTCGATGCATATTGAGCGCTCGAATGTGTAGATTAGAAGAATTCAGCCGTCGGATCCTGGCGTACCTTGCATCCCCGAGAGAGCTATACTCGGGCTGAGTTGTCTCAATGGTACTCGTACACCTTCAAGGCGATGTATCAGATCCCCGACGTCGCTCGACCTGATAGGCACCACGGAGAGAGCTGAACCCAAGTCGAGACATCTCAATAGTATTCGTACACCTTTAGACGATACCCAAGACTTCCGCTGTGATTCAATCCCCTTTCACCGTGGAGAGAACTACACTCAAACAATAGTATGTCAGTGATTTCTGAGTACCGCGACGACGTACTCCCATATCAACTTGTAGAGTGGTGTGAATCATGTGGCTGATGTCGGAGCTTTAGAGTTTTGGGTTCTGAGTTTTGAGTTTTGATCTAAAGTTCTGGTGAATCTGCAGCTATGGCCGACCGCAGCATGGCGCAACGCAGTAGACTCCAGCCGAGGATCGGGGATTCTTCCTGGGATGCGGTGCTCGCCTCACCTTGCTCAGACCATGATCAGCATTTAGGTACCGAGACACCCGACCTATCATGTACATGTAGCTTCATCCTGAAGAAGATGCAAGCGAAGCTTCGTCGGGATTGTGGGCGAACATGGAACACCCGCTCGCGCAGAAGCGTAGCTTGGCGACGAAAGGTCAGTTGTGGGAGTGGCACTGTGGCTACGTTGTTGATCCGGGCATATGCTAATCGTCCACAGTACGTTCTATATTCACATCATGCCACCTCCCTGGCTCTCGGATAAGCCACAATCGGCGCCAGGAGGTGTCGTTCTGAGTTTGCGAAGATCAACAGACTAACCAGAGGCTTGAAGGCCTGCGATGGCTGCAGATATCGGAAAGTGAAATGCAAAGATGGGGGTGGGGATGCTCCCTGTAGTCGGTGCGCTCACTTATCTTTGTCGTGCACATACGATTTGCCTTCCTCTACACGAGGACCAAAGCGAAGGTACGATGTCTGAATTGTGCGTCTGTACTTCACCGCCTAATCTTGATACCAGGAAACACGCGATCTCTCCTTCGGCACAAGTAACATCGCCCTCGGATCATCACACAGGGTCATCAACCGCCGGCTCGGTAGATCTGAATGGCGACATCGATCGTCTGGCACCGCGCTCTTCGACAACTTGTTCCACGCAGAACGTCAACACGCCAAGCTCAATCTCAACCTCAACCCTGACGTATGCGACGGATGCCCTGTGTTCTCGCGAGATGGTTCTATGGATGCTGGATGACTTCGTAACACGTCTCTACCCTTTGATTCCTGTCATTCACCGACCTACTTTCAGGCGCTCCATCGCAACAAGCCAGGACAATGGAGACCCGGATCTGCTGGGTCTCATCATCGGAATGTGCTCCGCTGTTGTAGGAGCCATGCCCAGCAGATTTGCCGCATATCGCAACCACGATCCGCCTTTTCCTTTCGAGTCTCGGAAGGCGTTCATCGACCATGCATATACAGTCTTGTGCACGCTACGCGGGCCCGACTACTTCGACCAAATCAGCTTCCAGAAATTCGCGACCTCCTATCTTTTTGATATAGCATTCTTCCAGATCGGGAATGCAAATCGAGCGAGAATGGTTGAAGTCGAGTGCTTACAGCTTGGCAGGATGCTCAATTTGCATCGCATCACCGAATACAGAGGCCTCAATCATATTGAGACTCAGCTGAGGAAGAAGGGCTTCTGGCTACTGTTTTACAGCTACGTACATGGTCAGGTATGTTTTACACTGTTTTGCTACACTCCGATGCCTGAAGAAAGCGGCCACGGATCATTCATCTGACGAAACCATATCTACTAGGTGCAAAACCTCCGCAAAGATCGACTCACTTTTCTTGACCCGACGCTGGTACAATCTATTGATCTGGAGGCCCTCGTACCTCTTGACTTGGACGATGAGGCCATCTTCGAGGATCGCATTGTGGCCGGCCTATCGTCTCGTCCAAACCTCACCACTGCATACAACCTCACGAGTTCGGTCTTTTGGGCCGCAATAGAATCTCGGCAATCTTGCACATCAGTACAATCCTTCCGACGGGCATGTGTGTGTGCACATTCAGAACAGCAGATGGCTCACCTGCAAGGCCGACTGCAGGATCTCAAATACACGCTCGACAATATACCGCCTGAACTGCGCCAGTGGGATGTCCGTCCATGGCCATTGTCGCCAGATGCAGCCTCGAATGCGCCTGGGGTTGTAACTTCACAACTTGGTGCCATCAGAGGTAACTTGCACATAACACACTTATGGCTACAAAGTATTTTGCTGGACCAACTCGAAGCTCTGTTACAGGACTGCGCCCCTGGCTACGACATGCCAGCCTACCTGGCTACTCCGGAAAGCAGATGGTCCGAAAGAGAAAATCTCTGTTCGCAGCTCATCCACGTCCTGCATGCGATCCCAATCGCAGACCATGAGCCGAATGGTTTGCACTATGCGTTCAAGATTCGCGATGTGGCTGTTGGTCTGCTCAACTGCCCTTTTGAACCCCACGAGCCTGCATCCCTCCGAGCTGCTGAATTGGTGCGCGAGTTCACGAACATGCTATCAAAACTGGACTCTAGCGAAGTTGTTGCAACTACAAATCTGCAGACTTGGGTGGATACCGACCGGGTTCACCGCCGCAGGGGTTCAGGGCTGCCGACTGAGGAAGATGTGACTATCGACAGAAATTTCGGGTGGGTCTGAAACTTGCAAGGTCACCAGCGAAGGACGCATCACCAGTAGAGTGATCTCATGCGGTTAGCATTACAAAAGAAATTCATAATCATGGACGACATAAGCCTAACGACTGTAACGATCCGGACTCCGAAGCCAAACACATTGGAAACATCCACCCGCCCTGAACCGCGGCTGTGACCCACCCGAGAACCCGAGAGTCCTCTCGACATCCAGGAGAGCTCATTGCTCAGTACACGTACCGCCATCCTCTCTCCACACCACTGTGCTCCCTGTAACCCTCCGCCTCGTCAAGAGCCTTGTTCAACCTCTTCGCCCACCACTTCACCAACCAACAGAGAAGCACCGTGCACAAGCAGCCGAAAAGGATCAGACCGCCTCCAAGTCTGTAGTACGGCTCATGCTTGGTGGGAAAGAAGTACGGCGAGAACCAGTGCGAGCACTGACTCACGCAGTTGGCGATGGCGATGAGAGCTGCTTTCTTGCTGCGCGGCGCCGGAACCAAAGTCGTCTCCCACGAGAGCTGCAAGTTGAGACCATTGTAGGTGCCGCTGACCAGCAAGCACGCTCCGAAGTATCTGGCGGCGATGTTTGGGGTCGAGATCATGATCGAGATGCCGACGGCAGATGCTACGACCGGGACGATGACGTGGTAGCATGACTCTCTGAACTTGCCAGAACTCCAAGCGAGAGCACAGGCGCAGGCGTATGCAATTGCGTATGGTGGAGCTTGGATGAGATATGTGTTGAGCTCAGAGAAGCCGAAGGTCTTGATGATCTGCGCCAATGTCAGCTCATGCCACGAACTTCGCGAACATGTCAGCAAGCTTACCGAAGGGAAGAAGTCCTTGAAAGACTGGGCGTTGATGAGAGAGAAGTGCATGCCGCAGAACATCCAGGTGAAGGGGTCTCTGACCGCAGCTTTGAGGCCATCCCAGGTGCCGCCGACTTCTTCTTGCTTGCCTCCGTTGGACAAGATAACGCGGTACTGTGCCATCTCGCTTTCTTCCGCCGAGAGCCACCTTGTGTTCTCGGGATAATCTGGAAGGAGGAAGAACGCGGCAATGCCGACAAGAATGGAGACGCCACCTTCGATGATGAAGAACCATTGCCAGCTAGATTCGTCAGCATAATGCCGATACAACGACTGAAGGCCAGGGGATTCATTACCTGTAGAGACCAGCCATGCCGCCCATGTGGTGGAGAATGCCCGCCGCAAGGAAGCCCGAGATGATGTTACTGTTTCGATGTTAATACAACACCACAGTCAGACATGAGAAAATGCAAGGCATACCTGATAGTGTTGCCTGCATGCCAGATTGCCATTCGCATTGGGCTCTCATCTCGAGTGTACCATGAAGATGTCACTTCTCATTGTCAGCCGGGAATTCAATACAGTCGCAAGTTCGAAAATACATGCTCAGAGTGATTCCAGGGAAGAAAGGAGCTTCACACAAGCCTGTCACGAAGCGGACCATACAGAAGCCCACACCACTGTATCCAATTATCAGCATGATATTCGATATCTCACTCATCGACATTCACTTACGATGTAACCGCAGGCATGCAGATCGTGCAGATGCTCCAGCCAATCATCATACCAGGGAGAAGGATGCTTGGGCGGACCTTGGCCAGCCACAGGTTTCCAGGCAGTTGTCCAATGAGATAGCCGACGTAGAAGGTCGAAATACCAGTGCTCCACACCGTGTCGCTCATATTGAGATCCGATTGCAGACCAGCCAATCTTGCCTGACTCTTGTCAGTACTTTGCTTTGCGCTAGGTGTGGAGAGAGCTAAACTTACATTGGAGACGTTGATCCGGTCCAGGTAGCTTTGGGGAGAAAGTCAGAATGATGTCCAAGTACCAAAATGATACTGAACTCACTTCATGAGGAACATGATGGTGATGGTCGGCATCAGACGCCAGTCAATGCGGCGAAGCAGCCGTTTGTTCAGAGCAGCCATCTGAGATTCGTCGAGATCGCGAAGCGTTTCGAATCT
Source organism: Cladosporium phlei (assembly GCA_003614995.1). Lineage (NCBI taxonomy): Eukaryota > Fungi > Ascomycota > Dothideomycetes > Cladosporiales > Cladosporiaceae > Cladosporium > Cladosporium phlei. The sequence continues at coordinate 167,056 of QZFA01000019.1, read as the reverse complement.
GGCTTGGATCGACGCCGGCGAAACCGTTTCGTTCGCTGCAACGACAACGTCGACTTTCTCGATAGACAGCGTATCAGCCTTTTCGGTGGCCATGTTGAGGGAAGAAGATGATTTGGTGAAGTACAGCGTGGAGACTTCTAATGGAGTGATTGTTTGGATGAACTATCTGATGATGGCCAGACATCTCGTGCCCTTTAGTAGTTTCCTTCCATACCACGCTGTCCATCACACTTTTTGCCGATGTCTTGTCGCCAAGGGCGTTGGTGCAGCCACATGTCACCACATGGAGTCCCCATGGGGCGTCCCCGCTCGCGTGGTCTGTCGAAGAACTAGATCTTAGGCGAAGTTAGGACGGGAAAGATCCAAAAAGGTTTCTTGGCGAGGCTTTTGCTATGGAGTCTCGGCGGATGCCGACGCCATGTCATTCGCTCCGGAAGACGAAGAGCCACGGGTATAACTGCTTCGCCACTATCCAATATCAGAGTCTACTGTGCTATTATCATTATCAGCAAGTCAAAAGAAATTGTGGATGTTTACGGAATATGATTTACCGTGGAGTGTGCCGCAGCTAGCGTCGTTTAAGGTTTAAGGAGTGACCTAGCATCCTAGCATCCCCAGTATGCAACAGAGTCATATACAACACAAGTTAGGGCATGTCATGGGCCGTGGCTATGGAACAACACTACAGTGTTGGGTTGGGGACTCGACCGTAAGCCGCGTAACGGATGGCAGTTAGGGGTGGGAGTACTGCCATAGCGCAAACGGTTGTCAGTTCAGCTATAATGAAGGACGTGTACGCCAGCGTGCCTGTGGCCAAACCATCTCAGTCAAAGCATCGTTACAAGTCGTTCCACCGAAATCGATACCGATATTGATATCTCCATTAATATTGTCATCAACATCATGCAGACAGCCGGACCTACGCAGGTAGTAGTACTACCGCAGCTACCGGCCAAGCAACAAAAGACACAGAAGCACATACATCCTATTGCTTCGTTCTTCGCAGGGAGCGTGGCTGGTGGTGTTGAGGCAACAATCACATACCCCTTCGAATACGCAAAGACTCGTGCCCAACTCGGATCGAGTCCAGGACAAGGGAACATCCTTCAACAGCTCCGAGGCACAGTCAGCTCCGAAGGCATAACCGCGATTTATACCGGATGCACCACGTTGGTCGCGGGTACCGCTCTCAAAGCAGGCGTTCGCTTCCTTGCTTTCGACTCGATCAAAGCGAAGCTCGTCGACAGCGATGGCAAATTGTCGACCTCCCGGGGAATTCTGGCAGGCATGGCAGCTGGAGCAGTCGAGTCTGTTCTGGCCGTCACGCCCACAGAGCGCATCAAGACGGCTCTCATCGACGACGCAAAGGGAGCCAAACGCTTCCGCTCCGGACCTCATGCGATTGAAGTCTTGATAAGCGAGCAAGGCTTTGCTGGGATCTATCGAGGTCTGGTGAGCACAACTTTGAAGCAATCCGCAACATCAGCCGTGAGGATGGGCTCGTACAACGCGCTCAAGACCCAATACGCAACTCGGATGGGCCACGCGCCGAAGAGTACGTTCGAGACGTTCGCGATGGGTGCCGTCGCTGGCTGTGTCACTGTGTACGCAACACAGCCTTTTGACACTGTCAAGACGCGTGCGCAGAAAAGTCAGGGAGAGACTTTGATGAACGCCGTGCGTTCCACGTACCAAGATGGAGGCATGCGCACATTCTGGCGAGGAAGCACGATGAGGTTGGGCAGGCTAGTGCTTTCCGGAGGCATTGTGTTCTCCATTTACGAGAAGGTGTTGTGTTTCTTTTGATTTGTTTGGCGTCTTTTGATGATACCAAGGACTTGCTCACATAAACGTGACATTTCAGCTGTGTCACTTACTCAGCCGCATTCGCGTGTCATTGCCTATTCGGGTCTTCTAAAGTTTCGGACTGTTAGAAAGGCCGCCTCGCGTTAAAACTCTCGGAATATCCTGGGCCGTGGGACTTCCGTGCCATGCCATGCCATGCTAGATCCTTCTTTTTGAGTGTTGTCCAATGCTTTGGTAGTGTGAAACGGCATTATGGCCGGTGGGAGAGTGGCTTGTTGCAGGCTCTGGAATGATGACTCTTCACTGGTGTCGCTGTTATCATATGGTGGTATCAGATGTCCTGTCGTATCGACAGATCAACGTGGTCAGTGAGATGGCATTCTTCAGATAGCGGTATCTCGCTACTTCTCGTTTCTGTTGATGGTGGTGTCAGATGCTCTGTCACATTGGAAAAGCAGTACGGCCAGTGAGATGGTGGGTTTTGATTGTCCGTAGTTCACCGGGTTTGATGTCTCTTTGGCGTAGTATCAAATGCCTTGGTGTATTGAATGAGGTGTATGGCCAGTGAGATAGTATAACCTGGATAACAGTCTCTCACTGGTATTGGTGATTTTCTACGGTAGTATCAGCTGCTCTAGTATGTCATAAACATGCCAGTGCCAGGGAGATTGTCTGTCGTTCAACAAACCTTGGCATGTACGATGGGTGGGACTTCGGATACGTTCGGCTCCACGTGGTACAGACAGTTCGCCACCGTTGAGCTCTGGCCTGGCCTGACTTTCTCCCACCTCGACGCGTTCTGACCATCCGCGGCAAGCATCGATATTCACCATGGCACCGGAGAGACGGCAAACGCGTCGTGCGCAAAGGGCTTGCACATATTGCCGGCAGCGTAAAGTACGAGAAAGCTCACTGTAGACGCGAAAATGCGAAAAGTATGCTGATACCCTAGTAACTTAGATGAGATGCACGGGTGAACGACCACGTTGTAAGAATTGTGAGGTCTACGATCAAGAATGCGTGTTTGCAGGCTCTTCGCGTAGAGCGCGACCCACCAATGCCGCTATCAATTCTCTAATGGAAGAGAATCGTCGGTTGCGAGAGCAAGCCTCTATGGGAGGCTCGCACGACGTTGAATCCGGGAGTCTTGACCAGACCGCAGATCAGCGATTCGAGGCCGTCGAGACGCCTTTCTCGGGCAGCAATGTAACGCCTGTCGAAACACCACGGTCTGGTGGTGCGTCCACCTACCATGGCCCGACAAGCACGCTGTTTGACGACGCAGCACGTTCAGATCGCCAACCACGCTCATGGCTATCCAAAGAACGTGAAGCATGGATGCCAAGGCTGCTGGTAGCTGCTGCCGCAGAGCAACGTCAACATGAAGGCATCAATGCTCGTTCAGGGAAGCTGGATTTCGACGGCGTAGAGCCTGAGCTCGGGTTACACCTACTCAACCTGCACTGGAACCGCCAGCATCATTCTTTCCTTGTAACTTACCGTCCGGCCTTCATGCGGGATATGGCGTGCAACGGGCCTTACTTTTCCAAACTCCTACTCAACGCTATCTATTACGGAGCTTCGAAGTTCAGCCCTAGATTAGAATTACGCAAGGATCCCAATGATGTGAGAACGGCTGGATGGCAGTTTCGTAATCGTGTGCGTGACCTGCTAGGGCAGGCACTGGACCATAGCGAGATCACTATCATACAAGCCTTGCTACAAATGAGCAACTCGTTGTTTGCTCTCGGGGATGAGCAGAGCGCGGCTTGGGTATTTTCCGGCATTGCTATCCGGATGCTCGAGGATCTCGGCCTCCATGTAGATGCAACTCTACTACCCAACATGCATCGACTGTCGGAAGAAGACCTGGAGATCCGCCGCAGAGGTAAGTCCTCATTCTCTTCGGGACATGTTGGCCGGGACAGGGTACTGTCAACCTTGCCCAAACCAGTCTCAGTTGATCTGACCTTCGAGAAAAACCACCTGCACTCTCGGGGAGCGCATTGACCGGGACAGGCTACTGCATTATCGCTCAAATATGCCCCGGTTTGTTTGTCCTCCGAGATACACCACCTGGCCTCTCGGGAGAGACGTCAACCGGGACAAGTTACTGCCATCGTTACCCAATCTGTCCCAGTCTATTTCCTCCGAGAGATACCACCTGATCAATGCTGACTTATCCCCAAACAGTATATTGGTCGGCATTCGTTGTGGACAAAATGCAGTCCTTGTACCAAGGTCGCCCGGCGAGCCTCAGAGCACTACCGGGCCAAGTGCCCATCACATTCATGGACACATTCGAAGAGCTCGAAGACTGGCATCCGTTCGCCTACACCAGTGGGACGAGTTACCCCGGATCCCCCAGCTACAGTGTCTCCACCTTCAAGGAGCTCTACAAACTGTGTATCATTCTCCATGACGTCCTCGACAGGATGTATTGCGAGGGTAGGGAGAAACGAGGGACCGAAAACCTTGTCACCGACCTAAAATCGCTCGAAACACGACTGCAGACCTGGATGACTGATTTGCCAGAGCATCTGAACATTGATCTGCGGAATGGGGAGGCCCCAAAGCACCTGCCACCTCCTCATGTATTTTCTTTACAGTAAGTGTACGACTTTTTCTTTCAGTTAATATGAAATGAGGCGAACGCGTTGTGGTAGCGAACGACATGATGTTGGCATCTCACTGGCACTAGCAGGTTTACAGTATACCAAAGCCGCTGGTACCACTACATGTGCAGCTGTGATCCAGTGAGATACCAGGAGTTACATCCTGGAGATCATTGGTTTCTCACTGGCTCTGGCAGGTTTACAATATACCAAAGTCGCTGGTACCACCACATGTGCAGCTGTAGGCCAGTGAGATACCAGGATTTATGTCCTAGAGATTATTGGCATCTCACTGGCCTTGGCTAGTTTACAGCATACTGAAGCCGATGGCACCGCCACATGTGCGGCTGCAGTCCAGTGAGATACCGAGATTTGCATTTTTGAAACCATTGGCATCTCACTGGCCCTGACGGGTGCTCAACGTGACCAAAGCGGCTGGTATTACCAAGTGAGATGACAGGATTGCTTCTGGAAATTATTATCATCTTACTGGCTGTGACAGCACACAATACCAACCAAAATTGCTGGTACCATCACTGACTTCATGATCACAGAGCAATGTGGAACGCCCTCCGAGTCCTGCTTCACCGTCCATTGGTCGCTGACGGACACCTGCATTTGACACTGCCGTCGACATCCAAGCTATCATTCGCTGCATGCACAGAAGCAGCCATGAACATTGTGAAGCTCGTGCGATTATACGACAAAGCCTTCTCAATGGGCCGCGCACCTTACCTCATGTCGTATGCGACCTACGTGGCCGCCACCATCCACGTACGTATTGCCGCAACCAGACCTTCCTCTTCGGAAGCCCACGACCACCTCCGAACTTGCTTGAGAGTATTCGACCGAAACTCCGAGACAAATTATGCTGTGCGCAAAGCTGCCGTCGTCATCGAGGCCCTAATGGACCGAATGGGAGTCTCGATCGATTACTCGGATGCAGTGAACGAGACTGGAGATCGTGCGAATACTCCGAACACGACCAACTCGAAAAATCCCCGCGGAGACATTGCAGCGCCTCGACATTCGTCGGAATACTCACAGGAACCGACAATGGTAGCCGGCCAATTCGTTCCAGGCCTCGATGTGGACGCGATAATCCACAGCTTCATGCAGGAGCAGCAATCGGGGCAGACCGACGGAGGGTACGTGCCCATGAATTCAGCCACGAACTTCCCACCTGCTCACGGCGACGAGAATCTGAACTCCATGCAATCGTTCTCCAACGGAGGCATGTTCGACGACGCTTTATTCGGCTTCAACGCTTCGGGATATGACTGGTACTATCCGAACGTGTCACATCCGTAATTCCTGGAATCTTCTATCGATCAATCATATTGTCGCAACCTTCGCACACATCGAGTCCCGTACATGAAAGTACGTTTCTAGTCGCCTCTCTCATACTCCGAGCGCTCATGAGAGTCGCGGCGGTGCCTGGGTAACCCATGCCCTGAACGATCAAAGGCTTGAACGTCGTAAAAGCCGTGGCAGGAAGCACTGTCGCTATGTTGCAGAGTACGATCATGAGTTTTTTTCCTGTCTTTGGCGACGTCGATGAAGTCTCGCAGCTCTCGCTTGACAAGGGCAGTGCTGTCAATCATCCTGCGTACCGGTCAAGTCCAACTCCATTCGGCGGACCGCATGCTGGCGCTCTTTCCGCGAGAGGAACCAGGCTTTCGAGAGACTCTTGGGCAAAGCAAAAAGACTGTGATTCCTCCTTCGACATGGAATGAAACTTGCCACCCATGCAGACTGTCTGATTTGACTCGGAGAGGACCGCACGCGAGGACGTCAGCGAATATTCCGGCTACACCTTACATGCCAGTGAGCATCCCTACTCTGATACCGACATCGTGCTTCGGTTGGAGCGTTGACATGTAGAGATACCGATCTGAGCAACATCTAGGGTTAGGGTTTGGGTTGGGACAATCGACCGTCAGATGTATATATCCTCTCATACCACAGAACTGCTGGGTATAACACCTGAATAGCTCTTCCTCGAGCATATAGGCTGTCTGAGCACCTTCTGCGTTGATCTAAGACAGCTCCATCAGCTGAATAACATGGTTGAAGTGATTTTTGTCGTTCATCCATTCAATATTCCAGGAACTCATGTAGTACAATGAGTCTAGGACTGTAAAAGATACAAGCTGACTTGTTAAATGAGTTCTCTGTGAATGTTCCTTGTTGATCCCACTATACACCGAGAAATTCCATAAGTACCTGGAATCAGTCTAAGATATCTATCTGAGCGTGTGCACTTCGATACATTTCACTGCTGTCTCTGGCATGTGATTGGCTGCGGGATGTTTGGCGCTAACGGCTGGTCTATCTATCTCCAAAGTACGTGTGCGCTCTGTGTCTTTCGCATCTCTGAACGGATTGATGTCTTGTCTGGATCAAACTGAAGCTGTTGACTGCTGCTACTATGCTGGGCTTTATCGGGGGGTTTTCCAATTTTTTGTATGTGCATTGCATTACTAATCCCTCCTTGTGATTCGGGGGGATTCATTGTTGTCGTCGCTTTTTGTGGGGCTGGAAGCTCACTGCAAGTCTTAGAAGGAAGTGACGAACAGTCTGCACTGGGAAGAATGAAAACAGACAAAAATAGAGTTTTGGTGCTAAACAAGATCTTGGACGAGGATGAGGAGAAGATCGTGAACTGGAAAAAGGATACCACGATTCAGGTGCATGGTGTAGGGCTGATGCCAACGCGGGGAGCTGTTTCACTTCCAGCCACCAAGGAAGGCGCAGCATGATCAGCATGTGAACCTCACTTCATCAACATGTCATTGCAAGGTCTCGACCTGTTCATGTGAGCAACATCATCCAACACGCGAATTGCGACTTCTACACTTGGACTGAAGCCAAGAACTGTCTCCTTCCTCCCTCAAACCAGGCACCTGCCATATCATCAAGGTCAAGACATTGATCTTGAACTTTCAAAAGGTCACTGTGACCATCGGCATCACAAGCGCTGCCAACACGATCTTTGCCGCCCAATGCCAACTATCCAGACTTCGATGATGGAGGACCTCTCATTGTCCGACATGTCTGACTTTGAAGAGATCCTCACGCCAGACGAGGCAGATAGCATCGAATGGGGCCCAAGCTCACCGGAGTCTCCATCGCCAGCTCAAGCTTCATTCAGGACGAGAGAGCGAAGGCATCCGCCATGGAGCGGTCACCGTGATCGGCTTGTTGGTATTGTCGATATGGGGAGGTAAGAATATCCTTTTTTGACAAACATGCCTCCCCTGGTTGCCATGTACTAACGATATACCAGCAACGGCATCCGCTTCTCCATCTCGGATCTCTCTGAGCCGTTGTCTCGCATCATGCCTGCAGTGATGGTTTACCGCTCTTCAATCTCCCTGTACGACGCGCAATTCGACGACGAGACAGGTGAACGTATTCCCATTCCTAAAAGTGTCATCGACTCCGTCTGCCATGCATTGCGACGCTTCCAGATCATTTGCACAGACTTCAAGGTCGAACAGGACCAAATCCACATTCTTGCCACTGAAGCAGCTCGTGTTGCCAAAAACTCCGCTGAGCTACTAAGCGCCATCAAAGCCACCACAGGACTTGACGTCAAGCTGCTTGAGAAGGAAGAAGAAGGCAACATCGGCGCACTCGGGATTGCCAGCGGTTTCATGCAGATGGAGGGTCTCGTCATGGATCTTGGAGGCGGGTCGACGCAGATCAGCTGGATCGTCAGCCAGAATGGGCACCTCCGGACGAGCCCTCGCGGTAGTTTCAGTTTCCCTTATGGAGCTGCAGCTCTTACCAAAAGACTGGAAGAGCTCCGGGAAGGCAAGGACCACGACGAAGCCAAGGAGGCCGTCAACGAGTTCCGCAAGGAGATGATTGGCAACTTCAGACATGCTTACGAGAACCTCGCCATCCCTGACGTGCTCAAGGATGAAGCCGAGAGGAATGACGGGTACCCAATCTACCTTTCTGGCGGTGGCTTCCGCGGCTGGGGCTATCTTCTCCTCTACCTCGACCAGATTGGAAAGCATCCTTACCCCATCTCCATCATTAACGGGTACAAAGTGGGCAGAGATGTCTTCCAGGACACCGAGAAAGTTAAGGAGATAGCAAAGGCCGCCGACGAAGTCTTCCGCGTCTCTGACAGAAGGAGATCTCAGGTCCCAGCTGTGGCTTTCCTGGTCAGCGCTCTTGCGGAGGCTATTCCTCTGGGCATCAAGGAAGCTCACTTCTGCCAGGGTGGTGTACGTGAAGGCTATCTCTTCCGCCAACTGCCTGTTTCGGTTCGCCGTCAAGCTCCTCTTGAGGTCGCCACCAGAAACTATGTCCCCGGAGATCGCAAGAACATCCAGCGCCTTCTCGAGAGCGCCATCCCACCGGCCTCCCACGATGGCAAGAGACGCTTCCCACAATCGTTCGGTCACCACGTTATTGATGCTTTCGCGAATGTCATGTACGTGCACATGTTCATGTCCAAGGAGACCGCGTCGACGACGGCTTTGTACAGCACCTCCACGGGGATGATGTCCTCGACCCACGGTGTCTCCCACCAGGACCGCGCACGACTGGCTCTCATGCTACAAGCCCGCTACCGCGGCGAACTGCCACCTCGCGAGATCGACTTCCGCGAAGCGCTTCGCAGCATCATCCCAGCCGAAGACGTGTGGTGGAGTCAGTATCTCGGCAGAGTCGGATACCTCATTACCTGTCTTTATCCAACAGGTCGCGTGCATGCTTCCCGCCCCACGGTCCTCTTCTCCGCAGACTGGACGTGGGACGCGGGCAAGGACGAAGACCAGTTAGGCCTTGTCTTGACCATCTCGCTGCAGAAGGTCAAGGTCGATCCGTCGAGGTTCAAGAAGACGATCGAGGACAACGTCAAGAAGATTGAGAAGGCGGGTAAGAAGAAGAACTGGTCTGGTGATCCCAAGTGGGGCTTAAAGGTTGAGGTTAACGTGAGCGAGGAGGGTATTGTCTGAGCGCGTGAGCGATGGGCAGAGAATGTGTGGTGAGACGAGCGCGAGTGCTCGATCAGGTTTGTGAAGCCGGGGTGGGGCGTCTTTCGGGAAAAGACTGAGATGTGAATATCTACTTCCTTATCAAAAGCATTGTTAGCTGTAACCCAGTACTTCAGAGTTGCCCCGAAAAGCCAGAAACGGCCTCGTGCATATACCATCCCTGCTCGTTGGACCGGTTGCTCTGGCAGCGTCCTTGAGATGTTACACAGCAGAAGCCTCGAGTGCTGGGCGGCTGCAACGTTCTTCACAGACGAAACATGATTCGATAAATACTTGATATTTGCTGGCAAGAAATACTTGCGAAAATGCGAATTTAGTTGAGAATTCATGGAGGTCTTACCAAATCCATCAATATAGTAAGAGTGCGAATAGCTGGCAGTTGGTGTGTAAAACACAGGATCCAGCAAATCTAGGTAATGCAGAAGGCTGGTATCAGCGGGGTTTCAATCAAATCAGCAGTGAAGTGAGCGAAAAAGCGAGCTGTCACTTTTCATCGTATCATGTCATGGATGGGCCCTGTCTGTCCCCGTGCAGAGCCTAGGAGCCTAGCTTTAGCCAGCCTCCCCAATTCCAGCACTCGGCGGTCCCCCAACTTTCCAAATTCTTAACTGTCGCAAACCCTCCTTAATCAATTCAGTCCTTTTCACCCTCCAGCCACTTTGCTCTATTTACACCCAAAACACAAACACCATGGCAAAAGACGCCTCGCTCGACAAGAGAAAGATCACTCTCGATGTCGGAGAGTTCGTACGCACGAGAGATGCTGTAAGTTCGAGCTCCAGACGAGACGCGACGCGACGCGCCTACCTAATCACACCGAGGCGAAACATTTTTACTGACTCGGCGCATAGCTCACCACGGCGTACATGTCGCTGTCCTCTTCCATTGATCGCGCAGTCAAGGCATACATCGAGCACACCAATGTCGTCCTCTCGGGCGACGCCTCGCTGGCGTCCCTAGACGTCTCCATGCTCCAGCAGCCCTTCTACGACCTGGCCGCGCCTCAGCTCGCGCAGCTTGCCCTGGCACACCAGCAGAACGATGCCCATGGCTCAGCACCCGCCGAGGTCGACGGCAAGAAGAAGCGTAACTACAAGCCTCGCGACCCGAACGCCCCCAAGAGGCCTTTGACCGCGTACTTCCGCTACCTGCAAGAGCAGCGCGGTCCGACTGGCGAGCAGATTGCCAAGGACAACATCAATGGTGCTGGCAAGTCCGGTAAGCCTGGCGACATTAGCAAGGCCGTCACGGAGAACTGGAAGAAGATGAGTGACGCTGAACAAGCGCCGTACAAGGAGGCTTACCAGCGCGCCTTGAAGGACTACGAGAAGGAGGTTGCCGCCTACAAGGCTAGTGGTGGCGCCGTGGTCGAGACCGAAGAAGACGCCGAGGCTGAGGTCGAGTCTGAGCCTCAGGTCAACGGCACTGCTGAGAAGGAAGAAGAAGTCGAGGAGAGCGACTCTGAGAGCGAATCGTCGACCGACGAAGAGGAAGCCGCCGCCATGCCGCCGCCACCACCCCCAAAGGTCGCTAGCCCGGAGGTCAAGAAGACGCCCAAAACCCCCAAGTCCGCCATGAAGAAGACCAAGGCCAAGGCTGCCGATGATGTCCCTGCCACGCCCCAGTTCAGCAGCATCAACCCCGGCACTGCCATTCCCTCCTCCCAGCGCAAGAGCTCCAGCCCTGAGCTGAAGCGCAAGGCCTCCGCCGCCGACGTCGCCGGCGATGAGACTACCAAGAAGAAGCGCGGTCGCAAGACCAACAAGCAGAAGGAGGCCGAGGCCGCTGCTGAGGCGGAGGCTGCTGCTGCACCAGCCGTTGCGGCCTCGGATGCTAGCGAAGACAAGCCGAAGAAGGAGAAGAAAAAGAAGAGAAAGTCAGAGGCTGTTGCTTGACTTGCTCCAATGCCAATTACGAGTAAAAAGCGTTTGTCTTTCGGTGTCGAAATGGGTGGAGAGAGCAGCAGGCGTTCTGGCGTTACTGTCGTCAACTTCGAGGACTGAGAGTGATTTGAGTCCTGTTGTAAGATGTTTCTTTACGTTTGACGTGGAGTGTGTCAACTCCGGCTATGGAATAATACATGCATTATAGCCTAGCTTTCCCTTCCGTAATCGCTACACCAACCACATCGATATCTGTACCTAAAACCGTTATCTTTACCCATGCAAACCACCCCGCACCCCACCGTAGATCAGAAAGCAAGACAACTAGGGCTAGAAGAACGCAATAACAATGATATTATGATGCTCCCCGACGTTTCATTTACATAAGTGCATACTGCAGTTCCACGAAACCATGCAGCTGGCACCGAAGGAGGTAACAAGACTTCCAGTTCGCTCTCCAACCCACAATCTCACCAACTGACATTGAATTCCTTCCCCACCACGACAGATCGACAAGCTCCTCGTCACCCAAACCGGCATCCTCGCCCAACGCCGTCTCGCACGAGGTGTCCGCCTCAACCACACCGAAGCCCTCGCCCTGATCGCCAGCGTCCTGCAAGAACTCATCCGCGATGGCAACCACACGGTCGCAGACCTCATGTCGCTCGGCACCACCCTGCTGGGCCGGCGCCACGTCCTGCCGTCGGTCCCAGGAACCCTGACCGAGCTGCAAGTCGAAGGGAACTTCGTCAACGGAACATACCTGGTCACGGTGCACAACCCGATCGCGGGCGACGATGGAGATCTGGAGCGCGCGCTGTACGGGAGTTTCCTGCCTGTGCCGGCGCAGGACAAGTTCCCGTGGCCGCTGGCGGATATGAGCGTTTATGAGGCGGAGAGGCAGCCGGGCGCTGTTGTTGTGGTTAAGGGGGAGAAGGGGAGGATTGCGCTTAGTCCTGGAAGGGAGAGGATTAGTTTGAAGGTTACGAGCAAGGGAGACCGGCCGATTCAGATTGGGAGTCACTATCATTTCGTGGAAGTCAACCCGCAGCTGCAGTTCGATCGCGTGCGGGCCAGGGGGTACAGACTGGATATTGCGGGTGGAACGAGTGTGAGGTTCGAGCCGGGAGACTCGAAGACTGTGACCCTGGTGCGGATCGCGGGCAATCAGGTCATCAAGGGTGGGAATGGATTGGCGACTGGACATATTCATGACGAGTCTGTTACGGCTGCGTTCTTGCAGCGCTTGCAGGAGGGAGGCTTCTTGCATGTTCCGGAGCCGGCGGCTGATCGGGTGCTGGAGCCTTTCACCATGGACAGAGCGGACTATGTTGCGATCTATGGGCCTACTGTTGGCGATCGCGTGCGGTTGGGAGCTACGGATCTTTGGATTGAGGTGGAGAAGGATCTCACTTCGTACGGCGACGAGTGCACATTTGGTGGCGGCAAGACGATTCGCGACGGTATGGGACAGGCGAGCGGATGGCCCGACAAGGACTGTCTTGATGTTGTCGTCACGAATGCGCTGATTGTCGACTGGACTGGAATCTACAAGGCCGATATTGGCATCAAGAATGGGCTGATCAGTGCCATCGGCAAGGCTGGCAACCCAGATGTGATGCACGGCGTTCATCCTGATATGGTGATCGGGAGCAACACGGACGTCATTGCTGCTGAGCATGATATTGTTACTACTGGTGGCTTTGATACGCATATTCATCTCATCTGCCCACAGCAGGCGAATGACGCGATTGCGTCTGGAATCACCTCGTTCCTCGCAGGCGGTACTGGACCAAGTACTGGTTCGAAGGCTACAACTTGCACACCCAGCGCTCATCTTATCGAACAAATCCTGCAGGCATGCGATGGCTTCCCTCTGAACTATGGTATCACGGGCAAAGGCAACGACTGCGAACCTGGCCCTCTCCGCGAACAAGTCGAGGCCGGTGTCTGCGGCCTCAAACTCCACGAAGACTGGGGCACCACGCCGACAGCAATCGACACCTGTCTCACAGTTGCTGACGAGCATGACATCCAAGTCCTCATCCACACCGACACGCTCAACGAAGGCGGCTTCGTCGAAACGACCGTTGCAGCCTTCAAGGACCGCACGATTCACAGCTATCACACCGAAGGCGCTGGCGGAGGTCACGCTCCCGACATCATCTCCGTCGTCGAGCACGACAACGTCCTTCCTTCGTCGACGAACCCCACCCGCCCTTACACCGGCAACACCCTCGACGAGCACCTCGACATGCTCATGGTCTGCCACCACCTGTCCCGCAACATCCCCGAAGACGTCGCGTTCGCAGAATCGCGCATCCGCGCCGAAACCATCGCGGCCGAAGACGTGCTCCACGACCTCGGCGCCATCAGCATGATGTCCTCCGACTCGCAAGCCATGGGCCGCTGCGGCGAAGTCATCCTGCGCACCTGGCACACAGCACACAAGAACAAAGTCCAGCGCGGTTTCTTACCCGAAGACGAGGGCACAGGCGTCGACAACTTCCGCGTGAAGCGCTACATCAGCAAGTACACCATCAACCCGGCCATTGCGCAGGGCATGTCGCACCTCATCGGCTCGATCGAAGTCGGCAAGCTGGCCGACCTCGTCCTCTGGCACCCGCAGAACTTCGGCGCCAAACCGACGCAGGTCGTTAAAGGAGGTATGGTTGCTTGGGCGCAGATGGGCGATCCGAATGCTTCCATCCCGACTGTGGAGCCGACGATCATGAGGCCTATGTTTGGCGCTCACTTGCCGGCGCTGTCTATTGCGTGGGTGAGCAAGGCGGGCGCTGAGGGTAAGGTTAAGGAGTATGGGTTGAAGAAGAGGGTGGAGGCTGTCAAGGGGTGTAGGACGGTGAAGAAGAGTGATATGAAGTTCAATGATTATAGGCCGAAGATGAAGGTCGATCCGGAGAGTTATGTGAGTTGCCTTCCCCCCTCTTGCCCTATCTGGTCTGCACTTACTGGAGATCTAACGCTGACTTTTGCTTGCAGACTGTGGAAGCCGACGGCATGAAATGCGAGGCGGGGCCGTCGGAAACGCTTCCCTTGAGCCAGGCTTACTTCCTCTTCTAGTCGTGTCCGATCTCATTGAACTGTTACACAAAATCCAAATCCGTGTGATATTTGGTGTCTGCCGTAGCTATTGACCAGAGCTACAAACATGCTCAAGCTTTCAGTCCGCTCGAGATTGAAGTTTAAAAGAGGTCATCGGGACTCCAAATATGCGTGAAATAACCTGTCACGTCTCTCGAGAACGCCTTATGGACCCTACGAAACCGCTGAGAGCGATGACCACTCTCGTATATGCTTGTTTGTTGGCGTTTTGGGTCGATTTGAACTGATGTTACTGCGGAGACACAATCCAGGAACTGACAGGTAATGTATTCATTCGAGGGTTAAAAGTTGAACCGGACGCTGGACTCGCGTAAACCTTACAAATACGCCAAACCACCATCATCTAACGGAGCTTTGCTTTAGGGCTTAGATGCATTCATCCTTTATCGGGTGATGTCTGCCAAGGAGTGCTGCACCATGCAAGTAGCCATGTCTCGATGCATAGAAGCGAGGCTGAGTGGGGCTGACTTGCAGGAGGCCAGTACATGAAGCGCAAGGCATTACAGTGAGGTGACTAGCCTCACAATGTTTTGTGTCGATACCTTTCGTTATTCAGCGGTCTGACGAGCTCTACTATGACTTACTCTTGGGGCACAGCGCGTGTCTATTAGCAGGATGAATACCTCCAACGTGTTGCCAACCGTGGCAAACTTCACCAGAAACCATCCCGGGCATCCCCGAGTCAGCAGCGACCTCGAACGACAGACACGGTGGGCTCTCAACGGTATACCATCAGCACAGAACGACGTGCTCGGCAAACGGCAGGCTATCGACAGTGTATCAGCAAACGACAGTGTGCCTGGTGTTCCGCGAAACTCAAGTGAACCGGCTAGACATTCATGCCCGACAGACGGTGGAGCCTCGCACACTACCGATACTTCCATCGCGGGATTCGACGTAGAATGCGATCTGCTATCCAGTGCGCCACGCCCTGAATCTCACCCGGCATACGACACTCTAGGTCAGGACTGCATCCGACTGCTGAAGATACTACCGGCCAGATCTACCGCTGAGATTCGCTGCCAAATCGAAGAATTCTCATTGATTGGAATACCATCGTACACGGCCCTGTCGTATGCATGGGGCTCGCCGCATGGACTTCATCAGATCTTTGTTAATGACCACCCGCTGCTTGTCCCCAAAAACCTGTGGCGGTTTCTGAAACATGCGAGAGGCATGGCCAAAGATCTCGCGGGATGGATTTGGTGCGACATGTTGTCAATCAATCAGGTCGACCTTGTCGAACGTGGGCGTCAGGTCGGTTTGATGTCCACAATCTTCAGTCTCGCACAGACCGTTGTTATCTGGCTTGGACCTGCTTATTGCGGAAGCGACACGGTCATGTCAGCGCTTTCGAGACTTCGAAGCGACAGAGACTTCGTGAAGCAAGCTTCGCGCATATGGGCTGTTGGCGCTGGTCATGCGATGAGCGGGATCTGTAGACGACCTTACTGGCGGAGGCTTTGGGTCTTTCAGGAGGTACGGCTTGCTCGACAGATCCGACTCATGTGCGGGAGTAAGACTGCCTCATGGGATCAGTTCGAATCCTTGCTGCAATATGCAGACGCCAGAACGGGTATCCCTCAACTCGACGACAACACCGAAGTCGTACTGAAAAGTCCCGCTATGCGGATGATGAAACTGAATCACAAGTCTGTCGACACTGTACTTTGGAGTCTGATGCAGGAAACCAGACACTTGCGGTGCTTCGAAACCAGAGACAGAATATACGCTTTACTCGGTGTCGCTACCAAAGGCCATGGAACCATTGAGCCTGACTACACCATTGGGATGCCAACTCTGTTAAACAAACTCTTGCGCGAGATCTGGTCAGACTCGCCACCGGACACTCTCGAAGAGGCAGCAGAAGGGTGCGCCAAGATCGAAGACGTCCTCGGGATCGAGAGAGACACAGCGTTCATCATGCAAGGTCAGCGAGGAAGATACAACGCGCCCTCCGATGTTGAGATGCGCAGGTGCAGACTTGGCCCAAAGTCTAGCGATATCACGCTTTGGTGGGCGGCCTTCTATGGGCATTCGAGGGTGCAGGAAATTCTCCAGGAGTCTTGGACTTTCTCTCACTTTGGTGGAGACTTGAGCGAACAAAGCGACACACAAAAGGACTCAAGTCTTACGTTAACGTCTGTGGTGTCGCTGTTTCAGTTCCTGTGGAAGGACTTGAATAGCCGAAACC
Source organism: Cladosporium phlei (assembly GCA_003614995.1). NCBI lineage: Eukaryota > Fungi > Ascomycota > Dothideomycetes > Cladosporiales > Cladosporiaceae > Cladosporium > Cladosporium phlei. The sequence continues at coordinate 150,420 of QZFA01000019.1, read as the reverse complement.
GCCCCTTGGATCTTCGTGTTGATCTTATCCCCGATCTCTGTGACTATTTCGAACCATCTTCAAGGTCTCGGGATCCCCACTATCGAAGCAACTACTTTCAGGGGATGAAAGCGATACTGGCGAATCGGACTGAGAGACGGGAACCCCGTGAAGCAGACATTTGCTTTGCTTGGGTAGCATTCTACCTCACTGATGCAATTTTCCGAAACGACATTCGCATCACACATCTGATGCTCGACATCGGTCTGGCCTGTGGTCTTCTCTATACGCAATTGCAGCCAATAAGCACGCTTATTGAGGCAACCGCCAGCGAACTGGAATACGCAATCCACAGCGAAAAATTTGCGTTACTCAAAGCGATATTTTCCGCCGCTCGTTTCATCTCTGACACGGATCGCTTTGTAGCAGAAGTGCTTGAACGTGGTAGAAAGCTGGAAAGATGCGATCTCCTCTTGGAACTCGGACTTATGGATATGGTGCAAACAGATCAACGCGCGGCTCTTTTGGACATGGCATTGTCAAAAGCTTTGATCAACGGGAGTGACCAAACCGTCGAAGTGCTCCTGCGAACTGGCGAGTGCAGTCCGAACTCCATCGTCAGCGGCCTGCCTGACACCCGTCAACTGCGAGCATTCATGTACGAAGGTACTAACTGCTCGGCGCTGTCTTATTGCTTATTCACCTTGCAGGAGAGTAATTTTCGAGCGCTCCTGAACAAGGGCAAGTATGACTGCAGCATTGTCGACTCTCCGGACGGTAGGACTCCTCTTATGCGCGCTGCCAAACAGGGACTGCACACGTACGTAAGAGCGATTGCCGAGACAGGTTGTCAACTGGACCATGTGAACGCCTTGGACGGAATGACGCCCTTGTTCTATGCTGCTAGTGGAGGGCACACAGCCACGGTACAAGAACTGTTGGCAGGTGACCGTTGTAACGTCGACATGCCGCATCATCGCGGTAAGACAGCACTCATGATGGCTTTGGAAGGGAACCACGAGAGTACTGCTGAAGTTATCTCAAGGTTCAGTTACCGAGGTGAAATGGCGCCGATTGCGACTGGCAGCAGAGTATTGAGCTTGGCTTCGGCTAAAGGTTTCTACAGAGTGGTAACAAACCTCTCCAAGTCACCTGCCTGTGACGTGAACTCTCGAGATAGTTCGGGTAACACGCCGTTAATTACGGCGATGGACAGCGGGCATCCCAAAGTCGTGGAGGCATTCCTATCCTGCGGACGTTGCGACGTGAACGCCCCGGATCAAAAAGGCAGGACGCCTTTGATGTTGGCAGTGAATGGATGTGACATGAGAGTGTTCAGAGAACTGTTAGCTTGCGGACGTTGCGACGTGAACGCCTCGGATCAAAAAGGCAGGACACCATTGATGCTGGCAGTGCTCAAAGCCAACATCTGGATGACCGTGGAACTCTTGGCCTGCGGACGCTGCGACGTGAACGCTTCGGACGAAAAAGACATGACAGCCTTGATGCTGGCAGCAACGGCAAAACCGTCACTCCCGGAAATACTTGATATCTTGAAGGCCGTTGCGGGCTCCGAGAGATGCGACGTCAATGCGGAAGACTCTTTTGGATGGACTGCACTCATTTATGCTTGTTACAACGATGATCATTTTTCCGCCGGAGCTCTGCTTAAAACGGGAAGATGCGAAATCGATAAACTCTTGCGGAATGGCAGAGGCACGACCCTGCACATTGCGGCCCATCACCACCGCTGCACTTTCATGGGGCATCTTTTGGGACAAAGCGATCTCAACCTTTGTGTAAAGGACGACAATAGTCAAACGCCGCTGATGGTGGCTACCAAAATGCAGAGGCGCGACAACGTGGAGCTCTTGTTGAATCATAAAGCTGGATGCGGTGTCAATATGAGATCGGACAGTGGTGATACGGCTATCAGTCTTGCTGTGGCAGTGGGAGACTACGAGATTGTGCGCATGCTTGTCAAATCGGGAAGAGTGAAAGATCTGCGTCACTGGACCGGGAAACCATTGTATTCCGTCGCTCGAGAGCAGGGTAGTACAGAAATTGAGGGTATCTTGGTTGCGCTCGCTGAAAGATTGCAGACGCAGGATAAGCTGGAAGGAACTGGCGATGGCATTGGACGTCTATGAGTGCGAACATGTCAACGTCCTCGCAGTCTCCGTCCCAAACTCCTCACCTCCCTCCTCACGGCAACGGTCTCATTCAACCCCTTGAGTAGCGCAGAAAGAGTCGCCAATCTCGGCACCTCCAACCCATGTATGCTAATGCCCTAAGCGAACGACAGAACTTAAGCCATCCCTCGGATTCTCGAGGTAGTACTTATACTGCAAAGGCGTCGCTAGCCGCGCAAAGGGTATCAGGCGCTCTAACCGCGTGAAGACCACCGATCAGAGCCTTATAATGCGCAAGACCCGCCGCCAGCACCAACAAATGAAAGATTTGATGACTTGCGCCTACGAAGTCAAAGCGAGTGGGAAACCAGCGCTCCGGTATCTGTCATCTGTAAGCCACACGCCGACGACAGAGATCATTTTCCAAAGAAGATGCTCACCCTTGATGCATAAACGATAGCCCCGGCGATATTGAGGAGACCCATGAGGGCCATCCACTCAATACTCAAACGTCTCTTTTGTATCGCAAAGCCGTAGAGGAAGATGCTATGCGAGATGAACAAAATCGCGGAGAGGCCGAAGCATGTGTACATCAGCGCTCGATATTGGCGGAACGTGGGTCCCAGGAACGCCGGATGGATGGTGAGCAGTATGCATCCACCTGCACTTGTCGATACCTGACTGTGTCAGCATAAAATTGGAGTTGGTAGGCCTCGCAGGCAGCCGTGCTCGCGGTGGAAAGCCATACAAAGCACCAGTGTATGATCTTCATCGTCGGATCGCATGCAAAAGCGAAATGTATCGATGGGAGACTTGCTCCCCACATCAGCAGTACGATTCCACAAAAGTCGAGTCGATTGCCGAAAGATGCGGCGGACGGCGAAAGGTTCCATGTCACATGGCAGCTACGGAGCAGTTTTGTCAGCTTTTCTGTCATGGGATTTAGCACTTCGAGTACCCCGAAAGACACACCATGCTGAGCACGCAAAGCACAAAGCAACTCCGATGAAGTATAGCACAAACAAGAGTGCCTCAACGGGTTGCGGGTTCTCGATCTCGTTGTAGACGTTCGCGTAAAAATGGAACGGGAGCCATGCAAAGAGGAGGCATCCAACGGTGTGAGAGTGAATGTTGACTATATGGGATGTCAGCGTTCTGTCCTAGTACCCAACGCTTCTTGCTCATAAGTCACTCACTTGTCTCGTTATGCCATGCAAACATGCTTTTGATCGACAAGATCCACGAGCCGGAAGTCTGTCTAGATGCTGAGTCAGCAGGTTTCGCTACATCATCGCAGCGGCTTGCTGAAAACCATACCTGTAGCCTGAAAGTAGATACTCATTATCCCTACCAACATCAGCAAATACTACTCCTCGAACGGCTTACACTCGCGCGTACTTCTGCCACGATGCTAGAGCAAATGCCTGTCAGCGACCTGCCCGTGGATTCGACGCGTTTTGGCTACTCACGAATCTCATCATAGAACAGGAGGTGTTCGTGTTTGCGTGAGTGCGCTTGATCGTGCACCATACTTGTTCTCTCTTTCTCAAAACTCATATCTGCTGACTGGTATCAGCATCCGTACGAAGGGCCATGGAGTTATTTTGAAGGCGAGAAGGGCATCGGTTAAGCGCCGCCAAGAGATCCTGACCTTCAATCCAACCAAACAGAAGCCGCCAACCTGTTCCAACTCCCCAGACTCGATTAAGCGACAAACACTCCCAACGGTGGCAGCTTAGATATGTGCCCATGTATTCCAAACGGCATAGACGCCAAAGATAGGTCTGTCACTGGTAGTCTTTGCATGTTCAACAACGAGACCGAAGGCTAAGCGGATTAAATCTCGGAAATATATCTTATCGCTCACATTGTGCAGGTTTGAAACTCGTTAAGCAACCGCCAGACTGCACATGTACGGCGCAATCGGTGCAAGTGCTGTAGCAGTATCCTCACGACCGCTCGTTAGGCGCCGTTCAAGGCTCTCCGGCCAACCTTTCAGAGTGTACCCAGCGATGTCTGAAGACATATACTTTCGGTCCATGGCGTGATGTTTCCGTAGTACAAGCACTGGTCTTCAAGCTTTGGCGAAGTCATGAAGTTCTCTGTCGAGATATCCGAGGCCCAATACAATAACACCAGAGTCGGATGGGTCAACGAACCTGATGGCAGGGGCACGATGAGCATTCTCGTGTCATGCCTATCGTCACTCTTCGTATCTTCCTGGGCTGTCATGCATCTGAACATCCCAGCAAAGACCGAATCACAAACTCGACGTCTGGCTACATACTTTTACTGGTGCATATACGGCATATTCGGTCCCGAATTGGTGATCTGGACAGCGTGGAGGCAGCTGCTCTCTGCGTGGGCACTGCGGAACGAACTGCGAAAGGAAAAGGTATGTGCATTCAAAAATACCGAGAACCGCCCTGACAGCGTTGCAGGTCGCAGACAGCCGTTGTACGATCGCTTACGGATTCTACGCCCTGATGGGAGGCTTTGTCATCGACATTGACAAGTTGTCCGAAGCTGGGAATCCGACGTTCATCAACGGCGCCAAGAGACTTAGTCTCACACCCAAGGGCTCACTCTTACTTGCCAAGTGCGGACACTTGCCTGGGGTGACCGAGGAAGAGATCCTGGACAAGAGCAAAGTCGACGAACTCGGCAAGCTACTTGCGTGTACGCAAGTCACGTGGATGATCATCCATGTATGCACTCGGCTCGGAATGCATTTGCCAATCACGACACTTGAGGTCACAGCTGTATCACATGTCATGTGCGCTCTGGTGCTATACGCTCTGTGGTGGCACAAGCCTCGCAAGGTCGACGAGCCTACGGTTATCTCCGGAGAATGGGTCGGGCCTCTCGCTGGTCTGATGCTGATGTGTAGCAGAGAGAGTAAAGGGCAGATGCTTCCGGAGTATCAGCTGAAAGGTGAGCATTCAGAAATGGCAGGCTTGAAAGTGGTGGCAGGGGATGGATTGGTCGACGGTGATCCCAATCTTGAAGGCCAGTTCAAGTTTGTCCGAAAGAGCGAAAATGATTCGCACCGGTATCATACTTATGTGGAGTCGAAATGGTGTAAGAAAACGGGTGGCGCTTTGGCTGAAATGAACCGAATGGCTCTTACGCAGAGCTTTCAGGCCGCCAACCTCATCTTTTCGAAAGATCTCGGTCATACGTTCGACAGCACGACAAAGGCACGGTGGGACCTCGCCTACATCGCGATCCGGAGATACGATGCAGTGCGCCGGCTACTAAGATCTCCGCCCACTGAGGATACCCGCTACTACGAGATCGCTCTGGCAACTTATCCGGAGATGCCAGAGAGATGCCGCCTGGAACTAGACGTAGAAGAAATCGACTCGCCTACGTGCGACTGGCTCGAATGTACCACACAGCACTTCGTCTCAACCGTTGCTAGCAACTGGCCTCACGATGGGCTACTCCGAACAACCAGCGGGCTGTGGATCGGCACCAGCCTCTGGATTGTCAGCATTGCATTCAGTGGTGTACATATCGCTACTTGGCTTGTTCCATTCCCCACGGAAGTGGAAGCCTGGGTCTGGAGATGCGCTTCCATATACGTCGCCTTCTCTGGGCTGTTGTGGGCTGGAATCCACGTCTTAGCATCACTCTCGGCGCGGACCTGGTGGGTCTGGTACGACATAATGAGCGGGCAGGCACCCAAGTGGCTCAATGTTGTGCTTGGTGTTGTTTGTGGCATCTGTGGTGTTGCGTACCTGTTCTCCAGGGCGTTTCTGATCATTGAGTCGTTCATATCGTTGCGGCACCTGCCAGTCGCGACATATGTTGTGCCGGAGTGGACGTTGGGCGTTCCTCACATAGCATAAGCAATGAGCTGTTGTAAAAAATCCAAACTCGAGCATCAACTACGCCTTCTCCCTCCTCGCCACCTCCGTCTCATCACCTCCCAGACTCCTTCCCGGCTCCCTCAACGCAACAGCCTCATCCAATCCCTTGAGAAGCGCATATAGAGTTTCCAACCTCGGCACCTTGACCCCCAACTCCTGCGCAATCCTGACCGGATTCCCCAAAATAACTTCAACCTCCATTCGCCTTCCATTCAGAACATCCACCAACATGCTTGGCTCAATCCCCGGCGTTCCTTTCCGCTCGAGAGCTCTCTGGAGTTGTGTTTTCGCCAGATCACCCGTCACAACGTCACCGTAACCTTTGGCTCGAGCGATCAGGACGACTTCCTCCATGACATCCTGAACCAATTTCTCCGCTAAAGGACCTGAAGCGAGAAAAGCAACGTCTCGGCTAAGGCTAAGAGCACAGATTGGGTTCCAGGAAGCGTTGACAAGCAGCTTACTCCAGCGCTGAGCCTGAATATCATAGTGCGAGTGAACGTTACTCCCAGCCATGTCAAGTAGATGATGGAAATACGCGCATCCTTTGACTAGCGTGGTTGGCTCTTCACTTTCAGGCGGAACTGCGGGAAAAGGACCGATATGCAACCGCTCGATGGCGCCCATCTTGATGTGGCCGGGAGCTATCTGGGTTGTGGGTAGATAGACGACGCATGAGATGATGGTGTTGTGTGGAAAAGCTGCGGCGTATTCGTCTTCAATCCCGATGCCGTTTTGGATCAAGACGATCGTTGTTGTGTCGTCCCAAGCTGTCTTCGTTGGCCCGTCGAGGCTGACGGCGGGTCTGATGATTTCCGGCGTGCTCGGTTGCTGGCCTGGCAGTGCTTTTGTAGACACGATAATATAGGCGAAAGGGCCTAATCCGAGAGAGACGGCTTCGGAGGGACTTTGCACGACGTGATCTGGACGGACTTTGATGTTTTTTCCAAATTTGTCCGAGTCGATGGTGAATCCATCGGATTTGACGGCGGAATAGTTGGAGCGACAGACTGCCGTTACGGAACAGCCAGCCTGTTGGAGGATGTAGATGTAGATAGCGCCTATGGCTCCAGAGCCGTGGACCAGAATCTTGGGCTGCATTGTATGTCTGCTGGTGTAAAGTACGATCCAGGATGAAGTGCCGCTGATAAGAGAGGACTCATCTTGTTGTGGAGTTGGCAGGGATTTTCGGCTTTTGATTTCACGATGATCCTGGACACCGATGTTACAATGACAGTGCCGTAAAATAGATTTTGATGTCCAGACAGGTGTGCCGTCGTATCGTCGTGGAATGAGAATCTCACTGGTACCGGGTTGTTCACAATATACCAGAGCTGCTGATACCTGATACGACCGCTTACAGAGATACGATCACCAACGAGACTATAAAAGACTATAGATTTTGTCAGTATCTCATTGGCACAAGGATGACTTGGACAGACAATAGTCGCTGATACCGCCACTATCAAGAGACCTTAGTACAAACTGAAGCACAAACGAAACGTCTCGATAGATTCTCATATTCAGATGTATAGGGTATGCAAAAGAACACCACAAGTAACGCCGCGTCCCCCTTCAACGCCATGCTTTATATACAAAACACAAAGAAAAATCCCCATCCCCTCTCAAACATTCTCATAACTCTCCAACGGCACATAAGCGCCCCTCTCACCCTCAGCACCCCTCCTCTCCCTCCTCCCCCTAAACAACTCCCTAACCCCACCGACCAAACTCCACAAACCACCCCTCCCACCCCTAAGAATCGCATCCTCCTCCTGCTCAGCCAACCAACCCGGCCTCTTCCAAAACTTGAGCAGCAGCGACGAAACAACAACCGTAACGCTCGAGCAAGCCATCGCCGCGCCAGCCGCCAAGGGTGGAAGCGTGATGCCCCAGGGGAGTAGGAAGCCCATAGCAACCGGCAACCCGAGGGCATTGTACACGCAAGAAAGCAGTAAATTGTATTTGATGCGCCTGAAAATCGCTCTGCTGAGGAGTAGCGAGGCGGGGATATCGAGCAACTGGTTCGGTTTCATGAGGACGATGTCCGCGGCTTCCATGGCGACATCTGTGCCGGACGCGAGCGAGATGCCGATGTTGGCGGTGGCGAGGGCGGGGGAGTCGTTGATGCCGTCGCCGACCATTGCTACGATTTGGCCGGATGCTTGGAGTTTTTCGATTATTTCCTGTTTGCCGCTGGGAAGGATGCCGGAGTGGACGTTTGAGGGTGGGATTCCGACCAAGGCGGCGACGTGTTGGGCCGCGGCGGCTTGGTCGCCGGTGACGAGGGAGGCGGTGATTTTCATGCGGTGCAGGGCGGCGATGGCGGCGCGGGCGGAGGGTTTCAGGATGTCGGAGAGGGAGATGTGGCCGGTGTAGGTGCCGTCGATGGCGGTGTGGATTTTGGTGATGCCGGCGTGTTGTTGGGCGGTTTTGGAGGATGAAGGGCCTTTGTCGAAGGATGGGAAGTCTAGGGCATCGTAGTCTTCTTCGTTTGAGACTGGGATTTCGATGCCTTGGTTGCGGAGGTAGGAGGCGTTGCCACAGAGCACTTGGTAACGTTTGCGGCCCATTGAGGAAGCTGGTTCGACAGTGGCCGAGACCCCTTTTCCGACGACGTTGGAGAACTCGCCAGTGCTGCCTTCAAGAGTGGCGTCGGGACCGAGGCCCAGATGAGTCTTCGCACCGAGCAGGCAAGCCCGAGCGATAGGATGCTCGCTGTTCATCTCCGCAAGACCAATGATGGTCCACCATAGTCTGGTCTGCTCCGTACTCGACTCCCAGCCGTCTCTGATTTGAGCGCCAGAAACGCTCATCTTGCCCATAGTAAGTGTACCAGTCTTGTCAAGTACGATGTGGGTGATCTTGGTAGCCGTCTCGAGAGCTGCACCACCCTTGACCAGAATGCCCTGCTCAGCACCAACACCAGTGCCAACCATAACAGCTGTAGGAGTTGCCAGACCGAGCGCACAAGGACAGGCAAAGACAATGACAGCGATGCACAACTTGACACAGACCATCACCCTGCCACCACTGGCTTCTTTGAGGAAGATCGCAGGAGGATTGGGCAGGAAGTGACTAAGCGCCATCCACGTCACGAAGGTAGAGAGACCGAGAGTGATGATGATGGGCACGAAGTAGCCAGCGACGATATCGGCCATACGCTGGATCGGAGCGCGGCTGGTCTGGGCCTCCTGAACCAGACGGACGATCTGGCTGAGCTGGGTATCCCTGCCGGCACGAGTGACTTTGTAATCCATGCGACCAGCGCCATTGACAGTACCAGCCATGAGGTTCGCGCCGGCGTTCTTGAGCACAGGCATAGCTTCTCCGGTGACCATGCTCTCGTCGACGTAGCTTTCGCCACGGGTGACTGTTCCATCGGCGGGGATTTTGTCGCCAGGCTTGAGGATCACGACGTCGCCGACCTCGATGAGTTCACTCGGAACAGTCTTCTCCTCGATTGCAGAGCTGGGTGCGTCTTTTTCGTCAGCCTTCTCACCCTGCTCTTGAACCTCAGCAGCCCAGCCCTCAGCGACCTTTGCAGCCGCGATAGGGTCCGCATAGATCAAAGCAGTGGAAGGAGCCAAACTCATGAGTCTGCTAAGCGCTTTGCTGGTCTGACCCTTGGCGCGATTCTCCAGGAAGCGACCGAGCAGGATGAAAGTGAACAGCATAGTGCTGGTGTCAAAAGTAGTGGCGGGCCTCGTGTGTTCGTCCGTGAAGATGGAGACCAACATAGCGGCGCAGCTGAAAAAGAATGCCGCACTTGTGCCCAGCACAACCAGAACATCCATCGTCGGTGACTTGTGTCGTAGTGATCGGTACGCGCTGACGTAAAATCTGCGGCCAATGCCAAACTGGACAGGGACCGTAAGAACGAGGCAGAGCACATCGCCGAGCCAGAGGCCTGGGATGATCGGGACTTTGATGCTGCCAATGTCGAGGAACGGCAAGAACATTGGGATGAACATGCTGATCAGAAAGACAGGAATTGCGAAAGTGAGTGAGATCTTGAATGCCCGATACCATCCCTGGATTTCCTTGGTCTTTGAGAGGGATTCCAGCTGGGCGTTGTTATCGTCCGAGTCCGCCACAAGTGCATTGTAACCGGCCTTCTCAATGGTTTCGACAATTGATCGCAGACCGATGCTCGAAGGCGTGTGCACGATCGTTGCGCGGGTGGTCGAGTAGTTGATGTTCGCAGAGACGATTCCAGGAATGTTAGTGAGCTGCTGCTGTAGGTCCGCGGCAGATTCTGGACTTGGTAGACCGTATACCTTCAACATGACTGTCGCATTTGTTGAAGATGTCTGCACGCCCTCTTCCACGCTTGACACCACCGAAGCATCGAAGCCTCTATCCTCGATAGCCTCCACGATTTGTGCCACAGTCAGCTTCTCAGGGTCGTGAACAATAACAGCTCGCTCAGCCAGCAGACTGATGTTGAACTGCACCAAGCCTTCGACATCCTTGAACCCGCCTTCCACCGCCGATGTGCAAGCGCCGCAAGTCATGCCGCCGACCTTGATCGTGGTCGTCCGCAGTCCAGTGTGCTCCTCTTCTCCACCTCCCAGCAGAAGCAGGCCCTCCTCGTCCTCCTCTTTTTCTTCTTCGTCTTCCCGCGCAGGCGCATCGCTAGCCAAAACCTCCGCATCAAACCCCCGATCCTCCACAACCTCCCTAATCTCCTGCGCAGAAATCCTGCTCGCGTCGTGCGACACGACGGCGCGCTCCATGACCAAGCTGACGGAAACGGATCCCACGCCGTCCAAGGGCTGCAATCCGGACTCGACGGCGGAAGTGCAGGCGCCGCAGGTCATGCCCTCGACTTTGAGCGTCGTCGTGGTCATATGCGTGGGCGCCATATTTGGCGGCGCTTATGCTAATGCCGTGTTGTGTTGGGGTGTGTGTTTCGTGGTGTTGTATTATGACGTGCCGCAATGTGCTGTGTATGTTGCTGCTGACAGTCGGTTTCTTTGTTCTTTGTAATCGAATCCTAGGGACTTGGTCTGATGTTGCGCGAAGGCGAATGCGCCGGTCCGGGGGGTCCGGTGAGAGTGTGTTTGTTCGCCAGGGCTGTCGTAGGGGCGATGTGTGAATGAATGTATGAGTGAATGGGTGTATGCAGTATGTGTGTTTGAGACCGCGGGCGGCCGGCCTGGAGCAATCAAAGACCAAGAAGTGGGTAGGCGAGAGTACCAAGAGATAGGGTGTTGCAGCTTGGAAGCGAGGGCGCGGCGTGGCGTGGCGTCGGAGTCCCCTAAACGGATGATGCAGCCGCTTTGAAAGCAGTAAGCTCCGAGATAAATGTATGCAATGGCTAGAATAATGAATGATTGAATATTGATGGTCAAATGGGGAAAATGCAAGAAAGGTGAAGGGTGAACAGAAGGGAGAACAGGAACAAGGAGGTCAGTGAATGTGAATGGACGCAAAGCACGAAAGCAGCGGACAACAGAATACGAGACACAGCCCGTCCGTTCCCCAGTAACTGCTCGTAACGGAATGATTGCAGTGTCTCAGGCAGAGAGACTTGAATTGACTTGGGCCATCGCCCGTGCGCCCTCTCTCGCCCCGAACCACATCGAGCCGGACTCGGCTTACTCGGCCTCCGCTCCAGCCTTAAATCAACCTACTTGATGTCGAAATACATCCATCCTCGTAATTAAATCTATGCGAGGCGTTCGAAGGTGGTGGAGGCGAACATGTCACATGCTATTCTCTCCGGTCTGGAAGAGCCAGACAATCTACAAGTACGAGTACAGCACCTCAATCAACCAAAGAGAGCAGAGCAGAACAGAACCAGAAAAGTATATCAATCTGTACTCCAATTCTTTCCAACCCCCCACACCAAAGTTTACATTGTGAAGCGAAGTGAACAAGAGGGAAAAGTTCATGTATTAGAAGAAGCAAGAGAAGAAGAAAGAACCCTCGATCCCAGAGAACCCCACAATAAACGCCATCGCTGTGCTTTCAAAGCAAAACATCCGTCCTGTCCGAAGCCCCCTTGCCCAAAGGAAACATGAATCTTTCTGTGCAATAAACAACCGAGTCACCCTTCCCTTCCATATCCTTGCTGTTCGGGGCACCAGCCTTTGAGCAACAAGGAGACTGAATGGAGGAGACCAAGAAAGTAGAAACAAGAAAGTGACGACGGTATGAGGAAAAAACAAGAAAAAGTTACCCAGACGCTCCCCACCGTGAAACCTGCCCTGCCCTGCCCACCCACTCGTTACAATGTACGCGTCCTCCCACCATTCATCAGGGACATGAACTCATCCCAGACTGGTGGAAAGACCAAACACCAAACAAGACTTCGGATGGCCCGGCCAATCGCGTCATTCTACCACTTCTTCCCTCTAATCACCTCCACGCTCCCTACCACGTCTGCGGAAGAAGTCCATGACACGACGCGCACCGCTGCTGGATCCTTCGTGTCCCTTGTCGTAGGCGTCACCGAACTTGCGTTGGTTAGGCCTGATGTTGCTCGACAACTGCGGTTCGAGATCGTCGCCTATTGATGATCCCTGGCCGTAGCCGTCGTTGCGGAAGGGCTGCTGTTGCGCCTGTTGGGAAGAAGTCGGGTATGGCGAGCGGCTCGTCGGGAAGTGAGGCTGCACGTCACTTGCGGACGAAGGAGGTCCCAAGTCTTGGTTGGGTGTGTAGTACCGCTCAACTGGATCCTGCTGCGAACCTCCGTAGCCATCGTCGCGGTACTGCTGCTTGCGTGGCACGGGTGGCGGGAGATGGGGCAGCGATTTGTCTTGCGGTACACCGGAGCGTCTGTTGATCGCCTTTTGTGCCTCGGCGTCGTGGTACTGTGGCACAGATGAGTTTGTGCTACGAGTAGGGCTACGAGATGCGCCGCGACCGAAAGCCATGCCCTTGCTCGAGGGACGGCCGCCGCCTCGCGACTCACGGCGGTCCTCATCGGTTTGCTCGCGTTTCCCACCACCGAAGCTGTTCATGCTGAAGTTATTCGGCAAGAAGGAGAAGCGGCGACTGTTACGGCGACTCTCAGTCGGCTGCTCCTTGTCCTTGCGCAGGAACTGGAAGCTGCTTCGACGGCTGTCGGTAGAAGGTCTGCGTCCGTTGTTCATGGTGTTCTCGTCGTAGTTGCCCGTTGCATTCTTCATGCTGACGGGCGGGTGTCTGCGGTCTCGCTTTTCCGCGGGCGCACTACCTTCCTGCGCCGACTGAGATTGTCTGCGTGAGTTGCTGCGTCCAAGCATTCGGTCCGTGATGCTTCCCAGAGTAGAGCTGCGCTTGTGACCGCGCTCTTTCGACTGTGGCATTTGCTGAGTGGGCTCCATCTGTGTCACGGTTTGCTCGCTGTCGTTGATGCTACCAACAGGGGTCTGCGCTGAGCCTGTAGGCGGTGGCATGGAACCAGAAATGATGTAGCCGGATCCAGACTTGGGTCGGGAGAAGTGGCCTTGTGCAGTCTCGGCGGTAGACGTAGCAACGGCTGGTTGACTGTATGAGTTGCCCCGGGAGGCAAGTGTTCCACGAGTGACAGGTCGGCCGGAGGATGACTGAGGAGCGAAGGCTGTGGAGTCCGAGGCGGCTCTGCTCTGGCCAGAGCGCGATGGAGGCGGCATGGCTTGCGAACCAACCTCCTTGCGCGGCACCACCGGTCGTTGTGTAGTGGGAGTAGGCACAACTTCCACGGGACCTTGAGCCTCTGGTCTTGCTCTGGTTCTGCCGGTTCCAGCGATAGGAACATTTGCCTGCTGAGGAGAAATAGGGCTCGACTCGCCTCTCGCGTGCGCACCGTTAGGGGCAACGTATTCCACCTGGATAGTCCGTCTCTTTGCATCCCGTTGTCCCTTGCGCTGCTCTTCCACGGTCTCCATGGTAGGTTGTTGTTTGGACATGCCAGCAGAGGAAGATGGCGCCCTGTTCTGCGGCTCCCGGACTGATGCACTGCGGCCAAGGGTGGGCTCCAAGTCCTGTGATACCGCAGAGGCAGCAATGTCCTGTTCATCCTTGCTGTTACTGCCAATAAACCCGACAACGTGGCTATATTCGCTAAGCCAGCTATGCCTTGCAACTTCGAAGAGGTCCGCTCGCCGTCTGGGGTCGGGCACGAGAATCCGCCTAAGAAGGTCGCGCGCGTGCGGTGTAACATACTCCGGGAATGTTAGGGGTGTAGATACAATGTATTTGTAGAGGAGATTGATGTTATCGCCCTCGGGGTTTGCAGGGTCGTCGTCGAATGGCAGGTAGCCAGCGAGCATGGCGTACTGTAAGAAAATTAGTATTACTCTCTGTAACATAGAGCCGGGATTAAACTTACCAGAATGACACCACAACTCCAGACATCCACCTTACGGCCAGTGTACAAACCATCACTGACGACAAGTTCCGGTGCTGCGTAGCAAGGACTACCACAGCTGGTCTGCATCAAGTCACCGCGTCTGAAGCCATCCTTGTTCTGGAGGTCAAGTCCCTGGCGCTTAACGAATTCCTTGTCGGTAATGTTGTGCTCTTGCTCCTCATTCAGGTCGTCCACTGGGTTGAATGTGTTCGCAAAGCCAAAGTCGGTAATGATGATGTTCTTGTGGCGGTCCAAGAGCAAGTTTTCGAGCTTGAGATCGCGATGTACAATTCCCTTCTTGTGCAGGTATCCAACACCAGAAACCAATTGGGCGAACAATCTCCTAGCTGCGGGGTCCTTGAGGTATCGGTGGTTGAGGATGTAATCGAAAAGTTCACCGCCAGAAGCATATTCCAGGATGATTCCCATGTGTCGCTCAGTCTCGACGAACTCGTGCAGCCGAACAATATTCGGGTGCTGCAGCTCCTTGAGGATAGAGATCTCGCGGTAGATCTTGGGCAGGCGGGTCGCGTTTCCGGCCAGGCTCTCCTTGCGGATCAGCTTGATTGCCACTTGTACTCCACCTTCCTTCTTCCAACCCATCTTGACCTTTCCAAATTCACCCTCACCTAGGGTCTGTCCGAGAATATAGTCACCAAACTTGACTTCCTTCCGGTGTGATGATCCCTTGAGGTGCTCCTGTCTGCTCCGTTGGTTCGATGAGGGTCGTCCAGCGTCTGGAACACCGGAACTTCCGACGACACTAAGTGAGCCGACTGGAGTGACATCAGTGCCTGTTGTGTGAGGGCGTGCGTCCGCCATACGTGCATTTACCCGGGCGACGTCGGAAGAAGGGTCGTCCACGACTATGCGGTTGATCACGGTGCTGTTTTCACGAGGGAGCTCAGTGTTAATGGGCGTCTGGCCAACAGCTGTTTGTGATCGGCTCTGGCCGGGTACTGTACGCGTTCGCTGGCTCCGGCTGCTGCCCGGTTGGGCGGGAGAGTCGTGCGGTGAGCAATGGGTGCGCCGCCTGTCGCGGTCGTCTTGGCTGGAATATCCGCCGGTGCCATCGTAGGTCGCTTTGGCGCTGTACGGCCTGTTATCGTACGATGTAGCCGTGGGTGATTGCGGGGTTTGTCCAGTGGATGTTCGTATGGGCAGAGCGTTATGCTGCCCTCGCGAGCCCGCCTGTTCTGGGTAGAAGCGTTCGTATGTCGAAGGGTTCATTTCGTCATGTGTTCTCGAGGGTGTAGCGGACGACGGGGATCCTGGCGCCGCATAGGCAGCATCTGAGCTGCTACGTCCGTTCCGCCGAGCAACTGGCGAACTGGGAGGCGGCTCGGAGGTGAATCGTTGTTGCTGCTGGTATTGTTGGGGAGTGCCGCTTTGCTGCACTGCAGCGGAAGACATGGCGTTTGAGGGTGTTTCGCGACGGATGGCGCAATCTCCACTTCCTGGCTCTTGTTATGGTAAGTTATGCCAAGCCAGCTCGGGGCAGGAGTTGTGTCTGTACAACGTTATGCGCTAAACAGTACTTTATAATGCAGGCTCGGTAAGGGCGACGGGTTGCAATGCAAATTGTCGATGAGCGAGGACGAGGTCCGTATGAAAAGGCAGATCAGAAGAGGATGCGCGCCGTCGACGTAGCGAGCGTGGTCGTTGGTGTGTAAAAAGGCGGGCGAAGCAGGTCGCTTGCGGTGCAGTTCTTGTGGGCAGCGGGCCAGCGCAGTCACAAGCCTCGCGATCAGCTCTCTCCGGTCCTGGAGCCGGCGGCGTGTGTCTTGCGTGTGTGCAGCGTGGTTGGCACGGGGAGAGAAGCGACGTATAGACGCGGCAGGTGCGTGATCAAATCAAATCTAGGAGGGCGGGAGGCTCTTGCTGGTGTTGCTGCAGGGCGGCAAGGCAAATGTAAGCGCGCGTGCACTGGACTGGGCTGGGCTGGACTGGACAGTCAGAGGACACGACCGAATGTTCTGCTCGTGCTGCTCTTCTCTCACGCGCGCGCAACAGACAGACCGGGCGGTGGTATTGGCGACGACGGGAGGGAGGAGGGAGGGGTGGAGGAGGAGGTCGCAGGTCAGTGGTGGTAGTCGTCGTCGCGGTCGCGAGTTGGGTGTCGGTGGAGCTGGCGCTGGTGGGAGGGCGGGCCCAGGAGTAGTCGGCGTGCTACCAAGTCTACCAGCCACTTTGAGTGTCGATGCTCAGGCCTAGCGCTGGATGGGAGATTGGACTAGTATGACCTCTTGGACTACGGCCATCCCACGCTCGAGCACCGACACAACTCATGTGTGATGCCATGCCCATGTCCCCGTCACATCTGATTGACACCCACTCCGCCGCCGACCATGCCCATCATCGCCGTCACTTTGGCGCTTCCTCCGCTGCCGGGCGGGCGTGCACGGCATCCAAGCTATGATATACACATTGGGCACTAATCCACGCCGGGATGCGAAGGCCATCAATGCACGCCGTTGCCTGACACAATCGACGATACCCATCATCAATTGCGTATATCGTATATCCTTCCTCGTTCCACTGATCGGTAACTACTCTTCTATTCAAAATGCACTTGCCTTTCTGGGCACAACAAACGCATGCGAAAGACAACCTACGTACCACATGCGCGACATTCTCGGGCTTTAGTTTGAATGTACATTGTACAGACATCTCACCCCACGCGTAGCGCAGAGACAAGCAGGAAATGCATGTTCAGATCACTTCCCTTCAAGAAACCCTCCCTTCACAGCCTCAACCTGGTCTCGCCCAAAATATCCCTGTAACCAAATGTACCTTATAGGAGGACTACAAACCACAAACAGACATCGTAGGTAGTAGGTGATCACACAAACAACCATAACCAATGCCTTTGCCCTGCACAGCCCAGCCCGGCCTCTTTCCACAACCCTAACAATCGCAGCCGCCTCTTTGTTGCTCCACCCCGGACCCGGAGCATTCAGGATCCCCAAAAATCACACGCATACACTTTCTCGGTCCGCATCGGGACTCAAGCAGGCACATCCCTGCTTCGTATCTCACACCTGAAACGTTTTTGAACTAACTCATCAAATAGCACCCAGGCCTCGCGGGTACTCAAGTACCTATATTTTCCATGACAGTATGGCAGTCTCCAAACATCCCATTCCACCTCATCTCCGGGCTGCTTTCGACGCTTTCCAGGAGGAAAAGAAGCCCTGCAATGGAAGCGATGGAACCCCACAATTGTCTGAGGCCTCACGTTTCGACCTCGCTTACAGCAAGCATGCTCACTGCGAGACGAACCGTTGTCAAAGTCAAGGTAATGACAATGATGGAAAGCCGTTTTCTCGCGTCTTCTCGTATTGTCGTCAACGCCTTCTGCGCCGGCACGTCGTTCTTGTCTTTGGCTATTCTAGTAACAGCAAGAGACCTCCATGATCTGCACGTCATGTGATTGTCTGCCGTGCTGTCACCTGTCTGTCCATCCGTTGGATAGATTAGGTATCGAATAGATTGGAAGCTATCGAATTCGTGATCGAGGTTCCAAATCTCCATCTCCGCACTCACGTCTAGACTTCCACCACCCGCATCTACAGCAGTGATCCACTCAACACTCCATCCATACATTCACCTACGTGTATCTACACACCCGTCTATATCAATCCAGGAAGGTATCACAGTAACGCCATCAGCCCTACAGAAGAACATTCTCTCCTTCTCCCACACCACATCGTCATCCCATCCCATTCCATCCATCCACTCCATCCCTCCACAAAACAAACAAGCCATCCCTGCCAACCATGACACAACAAGACAACCCAACGCTGTCGACAAACGAAATAAACCACAGGCCTAAAACACCTTCCACCTTCCCCCCTTTCAAACAATGACGGTGATGATGTCTGCTCTTTGAGCCTTTCGCCGATCAGTAGTCTCCAACCTAAAAGAATGATTACTCGTCAAAGTTCCTGTCGTTTGCGCAACGGACATTGCGTGGCCCGGTGGTTTCGTTTCGTGTGCCCATATACATGTATACTTACATGTCTACATGCACCTGTGCAGCAGCGGCTCTTTATTCGCTTTTGGCACGATGACGCGGAATTTTTTGCATGGATGGATGTCCGGTGTAAGTGAACAGAACATGGAGAATCATGCTTTAGATTTCTTCTTCTGCGGCTTCGGTTTGCCCAAATCGTGGTACGGGTTTCAACTCAATCTTCATGTGACGACGACGATCGGAAGGCTGTGTAGAGGAAAGGGTCCTTCCTTTCTGATGATGATCTTCCGGCCGTACCGTACCTTGGTATTACATGTATTCCTTTGCGGAACCCGAAGTCCCTAGTGCTTACATGTTACATCACTGCTTACTACATACTGTTTACAGTCCACTGCCCTGATACCAACATCCTCACTGATTGACGGAGACCGCAGAGAGATCATGAAGCAGAAACTCAATCAAGAACACTTATATGCACGAGTCTGTCTGTAATTCACTGTGCTTGTCTGTGTACGACTTCGACCGATCCGATCCTGGACATTCTGGAGGCTAGCTGTAGGTGCCTGTAGTAGTAGTAACATCGAACCCCGCTCAAGACTTTCAACCATTTGTACCAACTCCGTGTCCCTGTATACCTGAAACAACAGTCAGCATAATGTAACCAAAGAGCAACAGAATCGGAATTGATCACTTACCTTCTCCACATCCATCATCATCACCACCACCACTCCAAGACTTCAGCGTCGCTTGTACTTCTGCAAAGATAGTCAGTATCGGACAAGTAGACGGATAGACAAAACAAGAAAAGGAACAACTCACATCCTCCATCCTTTTCACGCCACCACGATCAATCTGATTTCCAACACCCAAGAGAGTAGTACCAAGCGCCCTAGTAGCCCCGATGACAGGTCTGAGCATAACAGTCGGCGCGTGTCGAGCAACAGCCATAGCCGCCGAGCCTGGGTTAGAGCTTTCCAGGATCTCGCCTTGCACGGCGATCAGAGCATCTCTGGCCGTCAAGAGATCATGCTCGAGATAGCGGCGAGCGGATCTCAGGCCTGCGAGAACACCGAGTGGCTGGTCAGCATAAGCGGAGTAGGCACGATGTTCGCGGTCTTCGTCAACGTCGCCGTCGGAGAGTTTGTTGCCTCGATCTGCAGAGGGCTGAGCTTGCGGCGCCAGGAAGCCCTCGGCACCGGATAGAATGTTCTGCGTGCCCATGGCGACTTTCGCGCCCAGGCGTGCGAGCTCGGAGGCGGTCGTCTTGCCGAACTGAAAGGCGCCTTTCTGCACACTACGCACGATGCGGCCGTCTTTCTTGTACTCTCTGATCGGAATTGCGACGACGTCGCGGACGCCTGTGCCGATGTTGGCCAGGCTGCGAATGGGCGCCAGGCCGGTGAGAATCGTCGGCAGCTGGTTGCGCTTGACGTCGGGCATCCAGACATCGTTCAACGTCTTGTGCAAGGGCTCAAAGCCCTGGATGCCGTAGACGATTGCGTGTCGGAGGCGGATATGTGCTTCGTCTAGAATGACAAAGTTCATGAACTCGGTAGCAAGGCCGGATCGGAGGCCGACGTAATCAACCTTTTTGGGCTTATAGCTGAGTTGGAGATCGACCGTGTCGATTTCCACACGCGAAAGGAAAGGCTGGTCCGACGGTGAGGGCGGCTCGGCGGTGCTGTCTTTGAATTCAGTGAAGCGCGTGATGAAGTCCAGTGCGTCCTGGTCTACGTGCAAGCGCAGTGGCTGCACAGCGACGTGTATCATGAGATCCGTAGCATCTCGCTCTTGGATGGTCTTCTGGCTGAGCAGTTGTATATGCACCATAGGTCTCGCGAGCTCCTGAGTACCATCAGCGTGCTGTTGTGTGAGGAATTTCTTCCAAGTCGACGTGGGGATGTTGTCGAATATCTCAAACTGTTTCAGGCGAACATCGACGGAACTCTGCAACTCGCCACTGTCTGCTGGGAAGACATCCATGTCGACAGATGCACCCTTCACCTCGAAAGAGATCTTGTGGTATCTGCTACGCTCAAGCTTCAGACGCCGACGGCTGGGTGCATGTATCGGTCTTCCACCGGCCGAGTAGTGAGTCGGTCTTGACATTCCAGAACCAGCAGCACTCTCCGACTCACTCACAAGGTCGTCGATCTGCCGGTTAATACCCCGCCTGATATCTGAAGCCTCCGTCAGGTTGTTGGGGACGGTGATGTAGACTGAATTGAACATGCAATCGCCGATGGTCGACTCTTCATCTTCCGGCTCGGTTCGAGCTTGACGGCGCCGAGCAAGTCTCTCTTCGGCTCGCTGCTCTACATGCTCGACAGCAGCGGTGATGCCATCGCGAGTCTTTTGCCAATCATAGCCGTCATGCATGTGCCATGTTGCATGCACGTCTCGAAGTCTGAGCTTGAAAGGCAGCTTTGTACCAGATGCGGTTTTGTTGCCAAAAATTCTTCGAGACGTTGGCGCACTGAAACGGTGGCGAGTCCCGAGGGCATGCTCATCAACGCCCAATGCATCGAAACCCAAATCTTCAATCTCGTAGTTTCCAAGGTCTACTGGCTCGGTACTCTTGGCGGGTAGAGCCTGCTGCCTGAGGTCTCTCATCAGTGCTGTGTCACTGAACGGCATATCATCTGGAGAAATTGTCATCTCGAACGGGTCGTCTTCAAGTAGACTCTCCACAGTCTCCCCGTAGTCTTGATCAGCCCGTGATGGGCCATCATCGAGATCTCCGATCATGCCGCCAACAGGCCCGTAAAGACTTGAGCTCATGTCAGCATCCATCAAGAGGTCGTCTGGGCCATCTCCAAAGTCGCTCTCTGTTATCAACGGCTCTTCGTCGACGTCAAACAAGGTCTCCATCGGTCTTTCAGGCTTGGCATAAGCATCCCCTGAGAAAGAGGAAATCATATCCTCAATGGTGATGGGTTCTGTGAGATACTTCTGTCGTTTGCTCGGGGGCGCCGGAGGTGAAAGACCACCCAGGACAGCGGTCAAGGTCTGGAAAGAGTCGGCACACGTCTCAAGTAGGAGGAAATCGTTTCGCACATCGACCTCGACTGTGCTCGCGCCTCCTCCGGACACTTGCTCAATACGCGCATCGACCACCGCCGACATGATCGAACCGACGGAGGCGTAGCCTTGCTTCCAAAGTGCGTTCAGCACACGGATGTCGACTACAGTACTTTCGGGAGCTTTGCGGCGTAATGAAGATGGTTCCAAACTTGCGGCGTGAACATCGTCGGTGACCAGGATTCCAGTTTGATGAAGTTCGACGGTCACATTCATCGTGTCACCTGGAGGTATAGTCGTCGAAGCCCGAGCATCCGTCAAAACAAGCAGACCTTTCGGGGAAGATTTCTGGGGAGTTAGACCAATGGCGGAGTTGTGTAATAGCAAGCACAGATGTGTCCTCTTTGCAGGCTGCGCATCCGTGGTGGCCTCGTGACTTTCGTTACCCCGGTTCGAAGCAAGATCCGCAACAGATGCAGCAAGGTCCGCAACAAGCTCCTCTGCATCAATACCATTGTCTGATGCAGTCAGGTCCAACAGCGTAGGTACGCTATATTCTACACAGACATTGTATAGTTTGACCTTGACGATTGGTTCAACTTCGTCGTCCAGCATTCTTGCCATGATCATTGGAAGGTCGTCGGCTCCAGAGAGTGGTACCAGCGCGTGCACGAGTTCAGGGCCGCCCGATTGGGCCACGACAACATCTGACAAGGAGAGCGCCAGCAATGCCGGGAGCCCTACGTGAGCGCATTGCAGCTCTTTGAAAGTGGTCTGCAGCGTTCCAAAGCGATCGTTGACTGGCACCCGAAGCTCAACGTTCTTGACACGGATGAGGCTGAGGAGCCCGGGTCGTTCGTCTTCCGGCAAGTACTTGGTGACGGCAGACAATCGTGAGACCTGTGTACTCAGCGCCTGCAGACTAGTCAGGCTTTCAAAATTGTCAATCTTGATTTTGGCGTCGTCAAGCGTCAGCCGCAGACAGGATCCCTTGCGTCTCTGTCGTAGAAGAGTCTCGATCAGAATGTCATCATCGTTGTCGTATTTGTCTTTGGAAGGTGTGATCAAAGCCAAGAGTCGTTCAAGGTCCTGCTCTTGTGGGGTGAAGAGGTAGTGTATCCAGAGACCCGCAAGATCCACTTGAAGGGGTGCATTGCTGTCATTGTTCAAGTAGGGACCACTCAGGCGAACTGAGCCGGAGAAGCGAACGGAGGCTGCTTTCTCGCGGTAAACAGCTTTCATGGATCCAGCCTGAAGTGCGACGGTCGTTTGGTCGGCACAGAGTACAAATGTGATGCCTGAGACGCTGGCGTTTGCTTTGTATTCTGGTAGTGTCTCGTTCACAGGGGCGTCGTCGTCGAAACGCACGCGTTGTGTTCGGTCAGGCACCACTGCAGATGCCAGGGGAGAAGCGTCCGACGCCATTGAATTGCCAATATCCAGTACACCACTAAGTCCCCCGAACGTGCTGAAAACGTCATCAAACACATTGAGGTCAAGGTCAACACGGATGGGCCGGCTCTCAAGCCCAACATTGGTAATTGGTCGACTTGTGTTGGTAAACTTGCTGGTATCGATCAACAGTCGCAGGTCCTCCTCGAAGATCATGCTTTCGGAGAGGGCTTGTATACTCTGGTCGAAGGAAAGTACCTGGTGCCGGCCAAGGAAGAATTCCAGCTTGCCTAGCCGAACGTTGTGCTGAGTGGGCTTGCTGCTAATTCTGATCTGCCGCATGTTCAAGCTCAGCAGTCCGGGCACAGAATGTGGGAGAGCCTGACCAATGCGTTGTTCAAGTTGCTGATGTAAAGTGATGTCGAGCGACTCAACAGACAACAGTAGTTCCAAGCTGCTCTTCTCTTTGCTGGTGTCATCCGGCTCTTTCGCGACAGGACTGGACACCAGAGTATTGCTTATCCTGTAGAGAAGTTGTGCAGTTGAAACATCCGCCTGTAGTCTTACTGCTCCAACCTGGACTTCAATCACGGGTTCAGGCTTCTCCGTGGGCGCAGGCTTGGAGTATCGTGGTGCGATTGTCTCACGCTCGGCTATGATGGATGACGCGCCACGTCTCTGAGAGCTGGACAGCTGGGAATAAGTGGAGAAGGCACCCGGCATCCCAGCACGAGACATAGAAAGGCTCTGAGAGGCAGCGCGGTTGGAACCAAAGTTATTCGATACATCTGGTGGCGCGGTCGGTGTCGGCGATGAGGTTGCGGCGCCGTCTCCACCTTGATTGGGAAGAATCAACGTGATGGTTTCCACAAACAATAGCTGCACAGTGGCAAGTTCCGCGTTTTCCAACAAGCTTTCTCGATGCGCTATTGGCGTTGGCGGCGAAGGCGTTTGTCCTCGAGGAGTTGCCGCTTCCGAAGGAGGGCTGAAACAATCTCCAGATGTATGCGCAGGTGTTGGGCTCTCAGTCCGGGCTCCAATATCCTTTGAACCCTGTGAATCCGAATCTGGCATGGGTACAGGTGTCGGTTCGAGATCCACGCGAGATGCGATCTCAGATTCCCAGGCTCCGGGAACCTGATGCTCTCCAGCAACTGCGACGGCACTCATGTACATGCTTTGGGCCTCCTCGTGGCTGAAGTACCGCGACTGCTCCAATCCGCCTTGGTCCTCACTGTGAACTGATGTTGAAAGTAAAGGTGACAGGCTTGCTTGGTGAGTCGAAGCCTCCAAGGCACTGCGCTTGTTATCAGTGGCATCGACAGGTTCTGCATTGTTGTCAGAGGTCATGGACAGGAAAAGGTCGGATTGGCTTTGATCAGGTGCAGGCCACGAGCCTGGCCCTACTCGGTCACGATTGCTCTGGGGGCTCTCATCCATGCGTGGCCAAGATCCAGGTCCGTGAAACCCTCTGTCGTAGGGTGACATAGCTCTTCGACTTCTGGATGGCGAGCTTGAGGCAGCAGAAGATTGAGATTGCGGGAGGGGCTGGTTAATTCCCAGTAACAGCGACGCTGGCATGTCATCCTCTGGCGAGCCTTCCCAAATGTCGTTGATGGATCTATCTCCTTGGCTGTGACGAGACGTCCAGCTGATGTTGTCATCGCCCATTTGAATGCCGAGGTCGTTGATGGACGCATCCACGCTCCCAAGGTCTGGCAGCGTATCGTGACTCTCAGCCAGCATGGACGTGGGAGTTGGCTCATCTGGTGAAGGATTAGTATTGCCAGTGGTTGAGCCATCGTCCGAAGTGGGCGGTTCTTCGTTGTGGCTGTTCCCAGGCTGCTGCTGGAAGAAATCACCGAATGATCGATTGAGAATGTCCTCCGAGTGGCGGCTCGACTTTGCTGCGCGACTAGCCGTAGGTGAGGCAGGTGAAGCAGGTGAGGTGATATGCGAGAGAGCGGATAGTGTTTGTTTGTGTGCTACAAGTTCGATGGAGAAGTTCCCGAACCGCACCTCTCTCTTGGTAGATCCGGGAAGTAATTCAACACGCTCAAGCTTCGCAATCAGGTTTGTCGGGGTGTTGTCTTCCGGATTCTGGGCAGTTCCACCGAGCTCCAGGGAAACATGAACTCGGCCAATCTTCATCTCGAATCTGTCGATCACGCGTTGCAGCCAGTTCGATAAGAATCCAGGCAAGCCAGGCGCCGCACCAGTCCCTACATCGCTTCCGTCACTGCTTTCGCTGAAGATCGACTCATCCATGGGCGCTGTGTTGACTGCTACCGATGCCTCGAGCTCGCGTCGCTCCTCGAGTGGCTCCTCCGCAAGAAACGACTTGGCCAAGTCTTCTGTAGTGGGCAACCTCCCCTCTCCGTGTGCTCTGAATGGAGGCGATTGTATTCTGCGAGGTCTCTTTCTGTGTGAAGGGCTTTGAGCACCCCGCGGCATCCTGTCGGGTGCTTTGGGTGACCATGGTTGTACTTCCTCTTCTTGCGTCTCTTCAAGTCTCGCGACCACGTCCACTCCATCAACTTCAACAGATATTCCAGAGCCTATGATGTCGGCAGGAATCGTCAGGCGCAATGACAATATTTTCGCAGACTCCAGGCGTAGGTTGGGCGGTAGTTGCGCTAGGCCGACAAGGTATTCCACATTCAGGTTCACCTCTTTGAACTCGAGAGTCGTCCTGCGTCCCCAGCTAATGTCGAGATTGTCGAGATCGATGCCTGTGACGTCGAGCAAGCCAGATCGGTTCAGCGCATATCGAAGCAATCGCTTCTGTATCGAGGATGGTATCCAGCTCGTCATGGTGGTGTGTTGCGGTCGATCAGAAGTTGATTCTAATTGAAGCGGTTTGTAGAGGAAATGTATCGAAGAACGGCGCTTGCACGAAGGTATGCGAGGGAGTGTGTGTGGGAGGCAAATCAAGCAGGGTGACTGAGACGGTGTGCCTTAGGCTATGCGGGTCGCTGGCGGTCATGATGGCTTGGTAACTGAGCGAACGGCCATGTTATGTATGGTGATCGTTCGGTAAATGCGGTGTAAGTTCGCCACGCTGTACCGTGAAGGTGGCAGGAGAGATTAAAAGGTCAGCAACAAAGGCACAGGTGCACGATGGATGGGTGTTGAAGTGATCTGCTGGGTGGTGGGCACATGCGCGCTGGTAGTTAACTAAGGTAGTGCGGCGAATGACGCCGGCCGTCGGCTCAACTTTGGCCTATCAATCGCACGAGCCTCAGACCTCAGACCCTGCGGGAACGGGTAGGCGGCTTGCTTCCACTATTGTGGGGAAACTTTAACTGACGCGCTTGTTGCCTAATCCATCTGAGCCTCGGAGGTCGCCGACAGAAACTCATCTCGACAGATATAGGACTCCATTGCTCGTCTGTTCCTCACTTCACCAACGAAAGAAAGAAATGTCTGAGCCAAACACTTCCGCTGCTCCTGTTGAGGATCCCATTGTTGATGGAAGTGGTCCCGATGCAGAGGAGGAGGAAGACCTCGGCATTCCGTCACTCAACGAGCCATTCATTCAGAAGTACATGGACGGACGTGATGCTCTGATCGCCCAAGAAAAGCGTCAAAGAAGCGACCATGCGTTCCGTGAAAATATGACACCCATGGCTGCTGAGGCGGCTGCTACAGTGTCAGCCATCAGGTTCCAGGAACAACAGACGATATGGACCCACGACTTCGAGGACGAGGTCGCCAAGAAAGAAGGCGTCGAAGTCTTCCCTGGCATGATGTTCAACTTGGCCAAGGACCGCATGGAGAAATCGAAGTTGTGGCAGATTGTTCGAAAGATGCCCAAGGGCGCTTTGCTGCACTGCCACCTCGAAGCCATGTGCGATCTCGACTGGTTGATCGAGGAGGCTTTCAAAACCGAAGGTATCTGCATAGCCGCAGATGTGCCTCTCGCATCCCCAGAGTCTTTGCAAAAGTCGACATTTATCTTCCGTCATGTCAAGCAACCGAACTCGACAGACTCGCAGTCGATCTGGGCTTCCACATACACTGCAAACGAGTCCATCCCCATTAATACTGCGGCTGCAAACTTCCCCGACGGCGGAAAAGAAGGGTTCGTCAAGTGGGTCAAGTCTAGAGTCACTATTACACGACAGGAATCACTCGACCAACACCTCGGTCCCAATGACGTCTGGCGCAAGTTCACAAGTTGCTTTGGTATACTGGCATCTCTCCAGCACTACGAACCCATATTCCGCAAGTTCATTCGAAACATGCTCTGTGGCCTTGTTGATGATGGCGTGAGATGGGTCGACCTACGTTCCGTGTTCGTGGTTCCTTTCACCCGCTCGGGCGAAGAGACGCCTGACGACGACTACTATCACATGCTGCTGGCCCTGCAGGAGGAAATTGAGAACTTCAAGAAATCCGAAGAAGGGCAAAAGTTCTGGGGCGCAAGAATGATCTGGACCTCGATTCGTGGCTTCGACTCGAAGGCCATCGCCCACGACATGCTCGAGTGCATAGCCATGAAGCAAGAATTCCCAGATCTCATCGCTGGCTACGATCTTGTGGGTCAGGAGGACCTTGGTCATTCGCTTGCCGAGCTCACCCCGGAGCTGTTTTGGTTCAAGAAGCAATGTGCCCAGGCAGGCGTTGACCTTCCCTTCTTCTTCCATGCCGGTGAAACTCTCGGTGACGGCGACCAAGTTGATGAGAATCTGTTCGATGCAGTGCTCTTGGGCACACGTCGTATCGGTCATGGCTTCAGTGCGTACAAGCATCCTTTGCTTCTTGACATGATCAAAGACAAGAAGATCCTTATCGAAAGCTGTCCCGTCAGCAACGAGGTCCTACGCTTGTGCGGGAGTATAGCTTCGCACCCCCTTCCAGCTCTGCTTGCGCGTGGAGTGCCCTGCGCACTGTGCAACGATGACCCGGCTGTCTTTGGCATGGGCATGACTGGCATGTCACATGACTTCTGGCAAGCATTGCAAGGGTGGGAGAACTTGGGCCTCGGTGGTCTGGCCAGTCTGGCAGAGAACAGTGTGCGATGGGCAGCATATGATGACAAGCCAGCCAAGGAGTGGACACAGGAGATCAAAGACGGCAGATTTGGCAAAAGCATTCGAGCACAGAGGATGCAAGAATGGCATCAAGATTGGGAGAAATTCTGCCAATGGGTTGTATTGGAATACGGTGCCGAGACTGATAGAGACTTTCTAGACTGAAGGAATGTGCCTCGCTGCAACGACATGATCACCAATTTATCATCGATCTAAATTAGGACTGCTATTCAACAGCTGTCACCAACCAAAATGCTACAGTATTCCGCTATTATCAAAACTTTTCAGCACTCCGAGTCGACTCTCGAGGACAATGCGCCTGCACTCTAAAACTCTTTCACCACATTGAAAGGAACGCCTCGCCAGCACCTGCTCTGCTCTGTCCACTTGATGGGCTCTTTCCAAGCCATTAACCCCGTATGTCAACAGTTCTCACGTTCAACGTATTCCCAACCCAACACTCAGCATCGATATAGTCAATATCAGTCGTCCGCTACCAACATATCGATACCAGCAGACCTGCAACTCGCTGAAGGTCGCACCAAGGATCAGCTTCGCTTGCAGACCTACGTATCGACTCAAATTCGCATCACAACCATGGACAACATAGCCAGCTCTTCCACCACTCCCGCCACTCCTATCGTTTCACGTTCACCGCACGTCATGCGCCACACAGGAAAAGCTTTGAAGCACCTTTACACCGCTGTGTTCGAAGCCCGCTATAAATTAGACGCCTTACGACTCGACACAGACGATGCTCTCGCTGAGACCGACACTACAACATTGATGACATTACCCGCGGAGCTCAAGTTGGCGATCTTCGACTACCTCCTACGTCCCGGCGACGTGTACGTCCACTGGAGCGCCCGAGCCGCCAATCACGACGTTCGCTTCACACGCATTCTTGAAGAGTGGGACATAGATGTCCGCGAAGACAATCCAATCCCGCACAAACACCTCAGCATCGAATGTGACCGCCCGCCGACAAGCTCTCAAACACAACTCTTCCTCGTCAGCAAACAAATGCGCCAAGAAGCGATGCACTACTACCTCTCGCACAACACTTTCCACCTCATGGGCAATGATTCCCAACTGCCATACCCGAGCTAGGGGCTCTTCCCGCCGCAGGATACACACATCCGCAAGCTGAGCTTCGCCTTCGACCACCGAGCGATCGACATCCAGCGACGCATGGCGCTGTTCATCTCGGGCAAAGACGACTGGCTCGAGCGACACCCGGCCACCGATCTTGATGGCTGGCGCGCGTACTTGCACGCCGAATTCGAATGGGAGCTACAGCACATGTGCTGGATGCCGCTGGTCGTCCAGATCCACCAGTTGGTGCTCCAGCACCTCGAGGTCAATGTGCAGAACTGCTTCTGTCCGTGTGGGTGCTACGACCAGCATGCCTGGGCGATTGGTTGGTTGTGTGATTGGGAGGTTTGTCCAGAGGTGCTTGTTGTGTCGGGTACGAGAACCCCAATGGAGAGGGAGGAGATCCGGGCG
Organism: Cladosporium phlei; assembly: GCA_003614995.1. Taxonomy (NCBI): domain Eukaryota; kingdom Fungi; phylum Ascomycota; class Dothideomycetes; order Cladosporiales; family Cladosporiaceae; genus Cladosporium; species Cladosporium phlei. The sequence continues at coordinate 121,180 of QZFA01000019.1, read as the reverse complement.
ATCGTGGAGAACCCTTACCGTGATGTTCATCCGGAGTTACGGTTTGAGAGGAATCTTGACAAGCCGATGCTTGAGATCACCGACGCATGAAGGATGAATGGAGTATTTGGTTGACTGACTCTCGTTGGAATGACTTCTCCAGTACTCGGACTAGATACCATTACCGTAGCTTGAAGCAATCGTCTCCCCATGCACTGGCTCCTCTATTCCATCTGCTGATGGGGCAACTTCGAATCGCTTAGTGTTAGTAGGGTTAGAGTTGGGAGTGAACAGTGATGATATCTTGTACGAAATGATTGTTTCTAGAGTCTAGACATGTCTCTCCGTGGTCACTGACGGCTTTCTCTTCGTATCCCGGTCGATGGGGGTAAATGCATACAGCGACGTATCGACAACAAAATGGAATCTTGTCGACAGCGAATCGATTTGCAACGAATGACACGCCATTGGTGGACCACGCTCGTGGCATATCCTGGTCCACTCTTGCTGGTTTGCAGGTTTACAATGTGCAAGAGGAAGGCATGGCAATTCAGTTCAATACCTTCCATCATGTATCAGCCGTCTGTCACGACAACCAACGGAAAACTCACCCCAGCGCGTGTTACACCAAGCACACAGCATTCAGTATACTCGGCGGAATCCATCATGAGCATATCCAAAGCAAACAACATGCACAAGCGGCACTATACTACGACGAGACCAGCATCGCCAATTCATACACCAAACCAAGTAACACTGCCAATGCCAATGCCTCTAAACATTCATCTCCTTGGTCGGTCGATACCAAGTAAGTAGAAGCCATCACACCCATCCCAATGAGATCAACTAACCTCATCCACCCAGACTGCCTCTACCAATACTCCCTCCACGCAACCTACCTCGCAGAACAACAGCAACAACAACAGCAACACCAAAAACCCAAACAACCAGACCACCCACCCGTCTCCTTCCTAACCTCCTACGGCGACCTAGGCTACGCCCTAACACCAACCGGCACCGTAATCGCCCTCCTCAACTCTCAAGCCTACGAATTCCGTCCCCAATCCTCCTCATCCTCCTCACCCCAAAACAACGACATCTCACCCACCTCCCTAAAACCCCGCCTCGACCCCAACTTCTGCGGCTTCAACCACGCAACCCACACTCCCCCTCCAAACACCCCCCTCTCCTTCGCCCTAGTAACCCTCTTCCACCCGGAGAACCGCATCGTCACGAACCAGAAAATAGACACCGACCCGAAGGGCAAGAACAAAAGCAAAACCGTACAAGAAGAAGAAGCCCTCAACCTCTCAAACATCCGCACAGTAATGGCGCTCAAAGGCACATTCCACTACGACGGACGAAACCACGCAACACCATTCGCCGTGCGAGGAGCGTTTCGGTGGATCCAGCTGAAGACTCGCCAGGATACCGGGACTGCGTCCGGAATCCAAGATAGAAGAGGATCCGGAGAACAATCGAGAAAAGAAGGGCTGCTGCACGGAGTCCAAGGCGTGATCTTCGGCTTCCTGCTCCCGAGCTGGATGCGAGGGCCAATTGGCGGGCCGGAGGAGGCCCTGTGTTGTTTCATCAGCGGTTGTAGGATGTTTGGGGGCGAGGTTCGGGATTTCGAGACTGTGGAGGGGACTTTTCTGGAGTGGGCTAGGAGCGATCATTTCCGGCTTGGGTTGGCGAAGGAGGATGGGTTTGAGAATGTGGATTTTGGGGCTGGGCAGCGGAGTTAGTCTGGCGTTGGTCAGGATGTTGTGTTGTGGGAGGTGGTGATGTGCTGGACTGGGAGAAGAGGACACTGGGTGAGATGGAAGGGTTGCGATGCTTAATTGATAAATAGACCGTGGACGGTCGATCGATTACTGAATATGTGTTGTTGCCGGGGGTATCATCGCTTTTCAAAATCAAATCAAAAGTCGGCCGTAGGTAGCATGAGAGAGAGAGAGAGAGAGAGAGGGAATGAAAATGCGAAACATCAACGCCACCTTCTTGCAGGTAACAAACGAGATCATGCCTCATCCAGGACATTCCTCAACTCTTCCTGGTCCAGCTTCTTCACGACAGGCGGGTGGTGGATCTTGATCTCTGGCCCAAAGCCAAGAATCGGTCCGCTCTGGTTGATGCCAGGATTCCGTAGCTTCGGGAATTTGGGGTGGACCTGCGAGTCGTCTTTTGCTTTGTCGCTGCCAGACTTGATGCTAACAGATCCGGTGCTTCTGCTGGACTCAGCGTCAAGAGGCCCAGGTGTTGCTCCCCAGCGGCCGAATATCCAGCCACTAGCTTTTTTTGTGATGGTCTGTTTGGGACCGGAAGCCAGACGTTGATCGGCTGCCACTCCACGCAAGAGGCTGTGGCCGTTGGTCTCCATGCGAGTAGCCATGGCCGGCCGTGCAGCGTGGGCTTGGGCGCTGCTAACGACTGTGCCTGAAGTGACGCCACCTTGGGTGAGAAGTGAATGCTTGGGCCGGGACTGGTAAGTATGAATGTCCATGCCCGAGATCGAGAGTAAGGACTCATGCGAAGCTGCGCGTCGTAGAGGTCTGTCGTATATGTCTGAGTTGTGGATGTCGAAATACCTGTGCTCCGGTGTCACGCCACTTGATGTGCCCTCGAGCACCGCTGAGGATGTTTCATCCCAATCATCTTCTGTCTCCTCGGCGATGGCATGGTGGTTGCTTGGACGTGGCTTATATGAAGGAAGATCTTCGATGCTCATATCCGGTATCGAAGAGATTGATGAAAGGCTCGGTCCAGGAGTGATGCCTTTGCGATTCACCACAGGCGCACTCGCTGTCCTGAAGCCGGTCGCTGACGGCCGGCTCTTGTGGGATGATGTAAGCACTGGAGAGCTGGGTGGCTCTGTGTCTGGAGTGGTTGGTCTTGAAGACTCGTGACCACCATCGCTGAAGACTCGGTCAAATATGGAAGACGTGCGATGCATCGTGGATTGTGGCGAGCCCGGTCCAGATGAGGCATATAGACTCTGATATGTTTGGTTGGACTGTACAGACCATCGAGGGTTATGAGGTGTCGAATCTGGCACACTGACTGCAGTCTGTTGTAGGATTGTTGCCATGGAAGAGGGAGTTCTGTACGAGACAGATGATCGTGGTGTGGTTCTGCCCGATGTTGGCGGCGTGAATTGGTTGGGTGTCAGGGCACCGTAGCGCTTCTTCTTTGGTCGGCGCAGAGTATTGCGACTATTGGCAGCTGTGGGGTTTGACGGCGCGTGGTAGTGGTGATGGACGTGCAACTCTTGGGATGCCGCTCTGTTGATCTCGTCTTGAAGACTCGCTTGCCTTGCACCAAGTGGCGGTCGCGGCATGTCTTCCTCCTCATCCTCCTCCAGAGGTTGGTGCAGTATAAGCTGTTGCCTCAAGTTCTCGACTTCTCCGTTCGAGTTCTGCAGCATCTCTCGTAGCTCGACAATCCCCATCTGGAGGTTGGCATTGTCTTGTAGAATGTCCTTGACAAAGTGGGACACGACACTGGTGCCTGAACCATCCCGACCAGTCGTCTTTGAAGCAGCAGCACCTTTGAGCCTGCCGGCAGCAGAGTTCAACTCTTTCTCGACAGCGCGCCGACGCTCCATACGCCCGACCACCTCGACATGCCTCTCCCGCTCTTCCCTTGCTTCTTGTTCGATCCGATCCAGCTGGCTCTGCATATCGGCAAGCGCACGTTCAGCCTTCTGCCATCTTCGCGTTGCTTCCTTCTCTGCCTGCTCTTTCGTTTCCAGTGTTGTTTGAAAAGTCTCGTGATCCCGCTCGAAGTCGGCCAGTTGTTGTTCCAGGCGGTCAGTCTTTGCCGCAAGGTGCGAAAGCCTCTGCATCTCGTGCTGGGCTGATTGAAGTGTATTCTGTAGGCTCAGGACACGAGTATCCGACTCTGTCACGGCATTGTTGAGCGCCTCGAGCTGGTCCAACAGCGAGCGGTTTTCCTCGACCAGTGTCTCATTTGACTTTTGCAGTCCGGTTTTCTGGCCCTCGAGCTCTTCGATCCGACCCATCATGTCGAGCCGCTCCTGTTCGGCATCCGCCATGTACGCCTCATGCCGGACGAGCAGCGCCTGCAACGAGAATTCCATTAGCGACGAGTTCCTGTTCGGCTTCTCGGCCGCAAACGGCGGCAGGACACTACACATCACGGCGGCGTCCCTCGAGTCGAGAGGGCGTTCGCAGGCAGTAGGAAAAAGACGCGCACCTGCATAGCACGGCCACACTCAATAGGTGCGAAGGGTGTGTCGAGAAGGGCTGGAACGTACCTGTCCTATCTGGGCGGCGTTACGCACGTCTCGCTCCAGATCTTGCAGCGAGTCCTGATTCTGCTTCAGGTATGCGCAGGCTGGGTTGCCGCAGCAGCAGGCTGATTGGTGGTGGTGCGGGTGAGGAATGCTGGGGTCGGCGTCGCCTTGTCCATAGGAGGAGAGGAATGATTGCAGAGCATGGTCTGCCATGGCTATTGTTTTGTCAAGAATGTAGTCCAAGCGGCGGTAATTGCGGTCTCATATTCCTAAACAGGGTAGTCGAATAGTGAATTCCGGGATATCGGGCATAATGGCATGTAATAAGGTAGGGGTCCCGTCGCAGGTAGTGTTGCGGGCAGAGAGGGTGAAAGGTTTGGTTGTGTTTGACAGTAGCAGTAGTGAGTGGAGTCGCGGGCGTAATATTGTATGGGATTGCCTCCCCTGCGCTGGCGCGCCGGCCACTGGGTTTAAGTGAGGGTGAACTAGTCAGGTGGGTTGGTCTGGCTTCCAAGTCCAAGTTCCTGTTTGTAACTTTGTAAACAAGCGGTGGCTGGTACCTTGGTTAGCCCCACGTGCCTTGATGTAATCTGCAGCCGCCCGTCCAGTCGTGGGTAACTACCTAACTTCGACGTTAAACATCCGCCTGATGAAGCCTGAAGCCCCATTACTTCATCTGGCGAGATTCAACGTCGTGTCCCGCCTACAAAGGATCTCGGATCTCGATTCCCTCATTTCATGCTGAAGTCTGTCGGTTTCTATGCGGGTATCAGCGACTTCCGCAAATCGAAATCATCCATTTACCAGCGAGACACTGGAAAAAAAACGCAAAGGACAAAGTACAGTATCTCACTCGATCGAAGTCTCGTGAGCAGTGATATCAGCAGCTTCAGCATATCACAGACATTACTACCAGTGAGGCAGAGCTATTTATCAGACAAACTTCTGCATATATGCATGTGTTACTCGGTGATAGCCCGCCACATCTTTCTTCCCTGATACCTTTCCACGCCTTCATCGCTCATTACCTCGTCCGCGAGACGTCCGCTCACCACACTTCTCTCAGCGTCTCTCCCAAGCACAAGGAAACCATCATGTTCACCAACCCATCGGCCTTCGTCAGCCCCACTGCGTGCTTTGTGAAAGCCAGAATTCTTACGATCGAGGCTGACAAACCAGTGCCGTTGGTGAACAGAGCCGATGGTATTGGTTGCACCAGTGTATGCATGATTAGAGCGTATCGCAGCATCTTCATCTTCATCTTCAGCCTCCGAAGCAACAGCAGCATCTTCTGCCTGATGCGACTCGATGTGGCCTGCTGAGGATCCAGGCTCGCTCTCTGGGGCGTCCGCTTCACTATCTGTCAACACAGCAACAGGTCGCACCACTTTTGATGGGCCGACTCTGCGTCTCTTGCGTTTCGGTTTCTCGGGCTGTCCACTTCGGTTGTTACCCGAAGGCAGACGGAGACTGATGGTGTAGCCTTGCGGTAATCTCGTTCCGTGCAGCCGTAAGCGCAGATGGCGATCTTGGAATCCTGCAAACAATTTTTCGCCCTCAGTGGCACATGATGCTTCTTCTGCTGGGGCTTCAGAATCCGAGAGCTCATCATCCGTCGTGCGGGCTTTGGGAGTTTCGCGATAAGGCAAGACCTCATACTCGCCAGTATCCCAGACGAGCAAAGAGCCTGTTGAGTGAGAGGCCGATTCTACGAGGTTATTCCAGAGATTGTGAACGCGGGTCTCAATGGCCATGCGATTTGGTCTGAGCGAATTGGGGTTACCGGGCAGTCCATAAGGTATTGCGAAGCTGATTGTGCTTGTCTCGGAGAACTGCAATCGCAGGTCGTAGTGCACGCCTTACCTTGCATATCAGCTTGGGTCTCCAACTATGTAGCAAATTTAAAGCTACCTGATATGGGATGATCGTGCTGGTGGACTACAAAATGACGACCTTTCGCGTGTTGATTCCGCATGTAGAGATCTTGGAAGTCTTCTCGCGTGATGCGAGGAAATTGGGACGGCGTTTGTCGTGAGGCTCCATACAGATGATGGGAAAAGTATGCCAGGTGATTCTTCACTTGAGCTTTGCCAGCTTCCACGGCAGCTAGGCCAGGCTCGCCGCCCGTACTGTCAGTCTTTCTGGGTGATGTCCTTTGTTCAATGGCATGTGCCTTCCTCTCAATCCTAGACCTGCGTGCTGCAGGCGGCGAGATCTCTCGAACGAGAGTATTAGGAGTCGTCGTTGGCATTTTGAAGTCAACTGATATCCTGTCGCTTGTCCCCCATCACCTCAAATAGCTGCAATGAAAGTGTTGTATAGTAACATTCCTGTCCTGTGGTGTCCGATAGATGTATACACTTCCGACCGCGTGGTCCAAGCTCAGAAAGTCCGCTCCATCACCAGCGAGAGAGCGCATGCCCTTGTGCGCATCCGTCCAACAAAGCACCAATCCATCAATCCACAACAACCTACCACTCGCAACTCAAACCACCACAGCGCACCTACACACAGACACACACTCACCCAAAAACCACCACACACACCACATACCCAAAAATGTCCTTCCTCTTCGGCCAGGGCCGCCCCCAGCCCTCTTCCGCCGAGAAGATCGCAGCAGCAGAGGCCGAGATCGAGATGGTTTCCAACATGTTCAACCAGTGAGTAGTCGCTCCCATCTCTCCCATATGCTTGAGCGAAATGCGCGCCCCCAATGAAACCACATGACTAACGTACTCCTTCTTCCGAAAGGCTCGTCGACACCTGCACCAAGAAGTGCATCCCCCCCCAATACCGCGAAGCCGACCTGAACAAGGGCGAGTCCGTGTGCCTGGACCGCTGCGTGAGCAAGTTCTTCGAGGTCAACGTCAAGGTGTCGGAGAAGATGCAGGGCGAGGCGCAGGCCAAGCAGGGCGGTGGTTTCGCTTAGAAGGTCGATGGCGCGGATGCGAAGAGCAAGGAGGTCGAGTTCAAGTGGAAGGGGACAAATAGAGGGAGTAAGGAGACTAAGACTATCGCTGGCGGAAGACCGCTGGGCTATGACGGGAAGAGACGCTCGCAGGAAGTCATGGCTGGTGATGTCGGGTGGGTTGTTTGACCGCCGCCGCCGCCAGATGATGATGAGGACGGGGATGGGTGGAGGAAGACTGTACAATATGTTGCGGAAGGGGCTTTTTTGCCAATTGCCCTATCTGACAAGGTGAAGCGACGCGCTTTGCTTGGTGGAAGGGTCCTATGCATGCCCGGATGAAAAGGGTTTCTGTTTACTGGGCTGGATTTGCTCGGGTGTATTTTTTTCTGGTATGAAATGGGAAACTCTTACTCTCATACCTGCGTGGTGAGAAGAACTTGTGAAAAACTCAACGCCTCCTATCGCCATACAACCGTGAGTGAGTTCTCAAGCACATGGGAAAGGACATTCGCAAAGTACTGTCTTTCTGTTCTCAGTCACTACTACTAATGCTGCGGCATGTCTCGTCACTGGAGAGCTACCGGAAATGTACATGCAACCAGCGGGCCATAATCCTAGCCGTACGCTGTCTATCACATCCCTTTCCCAACCCAGAGAAACCAAACACCCAAGAAACGCCAGGTCCGACGCTATGCAATGGAAAAAGCAAAGTGGTATCATAATCGTCATCATCGAACTCCAAATCATACTCCATCAGCCGGTTTAATCCTGCGATCCGACCTCTTAGGCAGAGTCCAAGGAACAGCGCAAATAACCTGCCATTACCGAGTCAGCACACCTTTCAATAACACGAGAACATCCGGAAAACTCACCTCTCCCTCACTATAAGCCCAAAAATACACCCCGCACCCAATAACATAATACAGCGCGGCATTCGTCGTCTGATACAGCAGCACAGCGCTCAGCGTCGCCAGCGGCAACCACAGTAATCTGGCCACCAGGCTGCGGTGCAGGTTCGAGCCCGCCACCCATCTGAGCGGCCATTCGTAGGCGAGGCAGACGAGGGCGATGACGACGTTGAGGACCTGCAGGATGGGGACGGGTTTGACGGCGGCGTCGAAGTTTTTGGTCAGGAAGTCGAAGAAGAATTTGGGCCAGAAGAAGGCTTCGAGGGCGCCGGCTAGTTGGTCTAGTCGTTGATTGTATTAGGATTTGGTTGGTTGGGCTGGAGACATGCTGGACTTACAGCTTGCTGATGTGAGGATTATGAGGCGGGCCCAGTGGTTTTTGATCAACTTTCCCATGCTGCAGCAACAAGTGCTAGCAGCTTGGGCGATATGCGTGGGAGCCTGGCTCAGCTATGAGTTCCGTTGTGATTCACGCATTGCCTTGGTATGTGAGGAGGAGCTTGCTTGCGGGCGCAACGGTGCGGCGTAACGAGACGGACGGGAGTATGGGTGTGTATGTATAGAAGAATAATGGCAGCGAGGCAGATCGGCCGGGCTCGCCTATGATGGGACGGAATGGGATGGGATCCGGGGGACTGGTATTTAGAAGAGGCGACGGAAAGACTGCTGCTTCTGCTGCTGCAGGCCGGCGTAATGCGGGCTCTAGAAGTGGAAGTGATGCGGGTGATGGGAGGGATTGGGGCTTGCTCGGGTAGGATGACAAGAGGATAATGGGGGGCTAGTATAGAGGCGATTCATGCGATAATACGGTCTTGGGTGCTACACGAGGGCGTGGACATGCGATTGAGCGAGTCGACGAGGGCGACATGGCTTGTTCAGGGTAGGATTGAGCTGCTTGGCTGCATGTCGAAGCGCCCTTGGAGGGTGAGGTTCGGAGTCTATTCATGGCACTGCGGACGGAAGCAGGAACTCGACAGCGACCATGCACGCCTGGATGCAGACATGCAGAGGCGGTGGACGAGTGCTGGGCGCGTAGTCGACGAATGAAGTCGAGCTGTGGATCTGCAGGCGCGCCTTGGAATCGGGAACGATTGGCTGTCGATGCTTGCCGCTCTTTCCACCAAGAACACCACACAAACACGTGCTTTTCCAAATAACACCATCTCGGTCATGTCGTTGAAGGTAAAGTGGTGGAAATGATTTGACTGGACATATCACATGATGCTAATGTGAAGCCATTGGTATTGCAAGGACGCGACGAGAAGTCAAGACTGGAGGACGATACTTCAACTTATCCGCACACGCTCAAGACGTGCATATTCCATCGGACTAACCACTCTCCACGCAGAAGCACAAAGTATCGGCTCGCACCGTGATATGCAGGCGTCCTTGTCATGCACATCACGTTCATCCACTCACCTTGAACATGGCCCTTCGGCGCTTGCAAGAGGCTGGGTCTTCTGCTTCTAGCCTGGCACCAGGCCTTGTAGATCTACCTGTCGCCTCTGCTACCTGACTTTCTGTATCTTGTATCGTCTCTCGGCATTTCAATTAGTAGTCTGGGCTTCTTGACATCACCTCCTCTGGCCGCTACGGAACTCTCAATTGCAAGCCATCTCCCAACTACACTACCTTTGGGATGGATTGACTGGACGCTGCGAATATGGCAATCTCAACATAGAAGATTGCTGCCTCTCTCACTCAGATTGAATCCGCCACCGGAGACTCCTCACGTACTATCTGGAATATCTTTCAGGACTACACACAATGGACCCGGCCGTGGCCACGGCTCAGCCATCATGGCTAGCTAAACAATTCACACTCCGCAAGATTACATTCTACACCCTATTCCATGGCCTTCACATTTTCCTATTCATCTTCGGATGGTACAAGCAAGCCGCCGACGAACGCCTGGCAGCACTCAACACCCTCACGTTCAGCGTCTGGTTCTCGCGCGGAGCTGGCCTCTGCCTAAGCGTCGACACTATGATCATCCTGCTGCCCATGTGCCGGAATTTGCTCAGATACATACGGCCCAAGATCAGATGGCTGCCTCTAGACGAGAGTCAATGGTTCCACCGCCAGGTCGCCTACACCATGCTCTTCTGGACCATCGTGCACGTCGCCGCACATTATGTCAACTTCTTCAACGTGGAGCGCTCACTCGTTCGAGCCGAAGCTGCTGTGCAGATCCATTACATGCAAGCCGGCGGTATCACCGGTCATGTCATGCTTTTGTGTATGCTGCTCATGTTCACCACTGCACACGCAAAGATCCGACAGCAGAGCTACGAGACTTTCTGGTACACGCACCATCTTTTCATCCCGTTCTTGCTGGCAATGTACACGCACGCCACAGGCTGCTTCGTCCGCGACAGTGCCGATCCTTACTCGCCATTTGCCGGAAAGAACTTTTGGAACCACTGCATTGGCTATCAAGGTTGGCGATGGGAGCTCGTCGGTGGAGGGATCTACCTGTGCGAAAGACTGTACCGCGAGATAAGATCGCGCCGCCAGACCGAAATCATCAAAGTCGTGAGACATCCTTACGGTAAGTGACCTCTTCGCCACCTCGATCTTACAATCCCACCCGCTAACACCCCAATCCCAGACGCCGTAGAAATCCAATTCCGCAAACCCAGCATGCACTACAAAGCCGGCCAATGGCTCTTCCTCAACGTCCCCTCCGTCTCCCAGCACGAATGGCACCCCTTCACCATAACCTCCTGCCCCTTCGACCCCTACGTAAGCGTCCACGTCCGCCAAGTCGGCGACTTCACACGCGCGCTCGCCTCCTCCCTCGGCGCCGGCCCGGAGCAGCAAAAACTCTACGACGAACTCGACCCAATGGGAATGTACGAAGTGGCCCTCCAAAACGGCCAAGAAATGCCCAAACTGCGCATCGACGGCCCTTACGGCGCCCCGGCCGAAGACGTCTTCGAAAACGAAGTCGCGGTGCTGATCGGCACAGGAATAGGAGTGACGCCCTGGGCCGCGATCTTGAAGAACATCTGGCACATGCGCCTCTCACCCAACCCACCCCGCCGCCTGCGCCGGGTGGAATTCATCTGGGTCTGCAAAGACACGACCTCCTTCGAATGGTTCCAAGCCCTCCTCTCCTCGCTCGAAGCTCAAAGCTTGAGCATGACCGGCCCCGGCGCTCAGCAGGAGTTCCTGCGAATCCACACGTACCTGACGCAGCGCATGGACGCCGACACGGCGCAGAACATTGTGCTGAATTCCGTCGGGACGGATAAAGATCCGTTGACGGAGTTGTCTTCTAGGACGAATTTCGGGCGGCCGGATTTCAATCGTTTGCTTGTCGGGATGCGGGAGGGGATTCTGGATCAGAGTTATTTGCCTGGTCTGGATCGGGGTGGGAAGAGTGAGGTTGGTGTGTACTTTTGCGGGCCGAATGTGGCTGCGAGGGATATTAAGAAGGCTTGCAAGGAGGCTACTGTTAGTGGGGTTAGGTTCAAGTTTTGGAAGGAGCATTTTTGAAGCGTGTTTGTAGGGTATGAAACTAGGATTATCATTGCATGTCGTAGCGTCATTATCTCGATCTCATGGTTCTGCGTATCGACCGGAAGCTGCAACCAGCGACTCTCGTACGTTTTCGCCGTGTTGATGCCAGTGAGAAAGCACAGATCAGATGCGAGCGTGTCGTAAAATCATCTCCCATCTCGCAGTCCCGCGTTTCGACGTGAGGCTGCTATCAGCGACTCTCGTACGTCTCTGACGCACCAATACCAGTGAGATAGCACAATTTCAGGATACGAGCGCTGCGAATCGCTCCGCGAGAAACCCCTTCAGGCGCATCAAGGCCTAAACCTCCACTCTTCCCTCCTAAACCTGACCTCAAACTCCACCGCGCCGAAACACCCCACGGCAGCCAGCAGATCATACTCTCCCTCCAAACCCATAACATCACCCCCTTGCGCATCCCCATCTTTCTCCTCGAAAAGATCCCACTTGCCCTCCTGCCTTCCGTTCCGTGTGAAGAAGACCTCAATCTTCGGTTTACCGCCCGCATAAGCTGGCAGACCATGCACCATCCCAATGCCCACAACGTCCCCGCGCCGGAAAGCATTGACAAAATCAAGCCCGCCGTCAGAGTCATCGACGTACCTACGGCCATCGTCGCCGTGCACGCCTAGAGAACCACGGTGCCATCCCGGAAGACGCCAGGCCGGGTAAGGCGGCGCGAGGAAACCCAAAGCGATTCCGGCATCGCCTTCGGCGCCGGGGACGTTGTACCCCATGGATTTCACTTCGAGCTCGAAGTACGTCGTCCTGGGCTTCTCGGTCAACATAGGGTTATGGTGCAGAGAGGCGAAGAGCGGAATGTCGGAGAGGAAGACTGTGTCTTGGCACCTGGCATTTGTGCGCACGTGAGAGCGGCCCAGGCCTGTGGAGTTCAAAGTGGCGTTTTTGGTGGCGGAGGGTGGCGAGGTCAGGCGCACGTCGCCGTAGGCTATGCGCGTGAGGGTTTGTTGGTCGTGTTGGCGCGGTTGCCAGAGCGGGTTTGCGGCAATCCAGGCGTGGCCGCGGGCTGCGTCGTCGAAGTCTGCGTTTGCGGTTGGGGAGACGTCTTGTTTGAAAGATGGAGGTGGTGGCAGGAGGCTACTGTCTGGGACGGCCATCCAGGGGTCGTATGGTGGTGGCGCAGGTTCATTTGATCCATGGCTTGGTGGAGGGCCGGGTGGAGGTTGGAAGTCTGAGGGTCCTGATGAGGTGTTGGGTGGAGGGCCTGGTGGTGGGAGGTATTCTTGGTCGTGTTGAGATGGTTTCTTGTCTGACCAGGCCTGTGGAGGTCCGGGTGGCGGTTGGTATGGAGGGAGTTCTTCGTCGTGACTGGGCTGTTGACGCCTGAACGGACTGTTGGATGAGCTCTGTTGGGAGTATCCAGGTGGTGGTCCTGGTGGCGGCTGGTAGTCGTTGCCCATGGTCGATGTGTCGATGATAGAAATTTGTTGAATGGGAAGTTCAGGTTTGAGAGAATCGTTATAGGTGATCAGGAAGAGGGTTGATGATGAGGGTAGGTAGGTATGTTTCTTTGTTTGCTTCATGTATCGAGTGCGGCGTTACAAGTGACGTCTGGTCTGGTCTAGGCAGCTGCATGTGAGGGCAACGTGGGAGCTTGAGCTTCAGCCTTCAGGTTGTGCATTGACAACAGCCGCCGCCGTGCTAAGAATACTTTATTTACCATCCAACTTCCGCCAAACACCACCCGACAACAATGTCGTCTTGCACGTCCCGTCAATGGACGACCCATCCATCCAGCTCCAGCTGGACCTCGAACGCGCCGTGCAACATGAGCTAGCCAGACGACGACCGCTGCTCCATCGCCTACACGCCAGCAGCTGGCTACTTCAGATCCCACGACCTGCGAATGCCGTACGACACGGCTCGCGCTTCCACTACAACATTCTCGTGGATCCTTGCCTTCCGAGTCAGCCTAGCCCTCCAGATGGCTGGTTCTCGCGATCGTCCTCTGTACAATCTCATCAACAGACCATCAACGCGCTCGAGGACCTTTTGAGGGATCTGGAAATACTGGCCAGCAACATCCATGCAGGGAGCGACAGGAAGAGCAGTGTTACGGACAGAGATGACTTGACAAGACTGAACACACTGGTGGATGCCGTGGCAGTTACGTCTGCACACAAAACCTGCGAAGAAGCGCTTCGAGGAATTCATCCCGACGTGCCGGTCTTTGCATCACAAGAGGCCATCGAATCAATAGCAGGATTGCAACATTTCCGCTCGCTGGAACTGATGTCACAATTTGGAGAAGGCGGCTGCAGAGACTGGAGGAGCACAACCGCTGTTGCCGGAATGCCGGAATGGGTCGGCATGAGCATTCTCCCTCGACAAGACGACGAGTCTGACAGCTCTCCCGCGCTCCTAATCGCGTTCAACAATCACCACTACAACCGGATCGCCAACTGGACTGAGCCGAAAGGTTCAAATAGCAGCAGGCAGAAACGCTACGCGGCTATCGTGCTCGACGACCAGGAAGATGCTGCGGAAGCAGTCTTATTCACTAGTCAGAGGGTAGTCAAGGGCGACATGATTCGCACGTCTCGCAAGGACCCACCAATACACATGTTAGCTGTGGTGCAGAGCAGTTCAAATCCGGAGGTGGACACGAGTCGTCACATTCGCTATGGCGAAGCGCGACACGAGACGACTGCGACATATTGCATAACCGAACGCAATGATGTCGTGGTCGAGAAGGGAGTTGGATTTCTGGCTTGGCTCATTGCGAAGGCAAGGCTCACATCCAACAAGCAGCAGAAGGAGGAGCCACGAGCTCTTGAGCTTGGTCGCGCCGATATTGCGGAGGAAGCTCGAACGTCGAATTGGATTGCCTTGGGAACTGGCGAGAGCAGAGTATTGATATAGGTCAAAGACGAACCAAACACCAGCCATGCCCTCCACCACTGAGAGCCGACGTTCCCCCAAGTAAGCCATCAGACCCATACTCTCTCCTTTCCCGAATGGTAATACCTGAGCGCTCCGTCTCAATCATCGCTCCTAAGCACCACCGAGAGGCGCGTATTCAGACTTGGTACACTCGTCAGAAAATGACTTCACACACGGTAGTACCATATCGCTCCGCCTACAAATCACTCTAAGCACCACTCAGGAATACGCCATCTCTCAACGAACCGATTATCTTCAGGATACGTAGCTATCGAACTCATAGCTAAAAATCTCACGAGCGTCAGCGTCAATTGGCTTGTTAGACAATTCGTTTGCCAAAGTGAAGTGTGACAAGTGATGCACTAATGTCTGTGCGCATATGCATGCATATGCATGCACTGCAATGCTGCTGCTGCTGCTGCTGCTGCTGCCTGGTGTCACCAATATACATGTAGCTGATTACACCGACGAAACCACAACCCTCTAACACGACAACATCATCTCATCTCAGCATGGCCTTCAACGGCCTCCTCTTCTGCACAACATGCGGCAACCTCCTACCCCGAGCCAGCAAAGCCAAACTCCCCGAAATAACTTGCGAACTCTGCCAGACCGTCAACGACAGTACGTACATGTAACCACTGAGAGAACCAAAAGAAAACTCTCTCCACAGATGCTCCCGAGCAACAAAGCTAACACCCAACAACAGACCTCTGGCCCGAAACCTCAACCACAACCTCGCGCCGCACCGACTACCCCTCGGCCCTGCAGCGCAAGCGCGACAACTTCACCACCCTCGAGATCTCGCAGGCCGTCGCCAACTCGCAGCAGATCACCAACGAAGAGTGTCCACAGTGCCATCATCCAGAATTGCAGTTCCGCGAGGTGCAGTTGCGGAGCGCGGATGAGGGAACGACGGTGTTTTATACTTGTGCCGAGTGTGGGCATAGGTTTAATACGAATAATTGATGGTCCGAGCTTGGCTTTGATCGATCAAATTGTTGATTGGGATGAGCGAGAGACTGCGTGAATGGGGGGTTGGATATGGGGCCAGTTCGCCCTCGATCCTTGCTAGAGTCTGCTGACAAGGTCCACATACAGTGGTATCAGCGACTTCCGCGTGTCGAGATAGTCATTGGACCAGCGGGATACTGCCAAGGTCTGTAATGAGGAATGCCAGTATCTAAAAGGATCAGAGTTGGGGAAGTGGTAGTATCAGCGACTTCCGTGGGTCGAAATCGTCCTTGGGCAGCGAGGTACTACAAAGGTCTGTGATGATGAATCTTAGTATCTCATTGGATCAAACTTCGAGAAGCGGTAGTATCATCGACTTCCGTGTGTCGAGATGGTCCTCGGACCAGCGACATACTGCCAAGGTGTGTAAAGATGAATTTCAGTATCTCAATGGATCTAATTTCGAGGAGCGGTAGTATCAGCAATTCAATTATATCACAAGCACGCCAGTGCCAGTGAGATTGTCTGGACCCGCGATGTCTGGATCTGTCGGGCATTCGCCATCGTCGTAGTAGTTTGACCAATCGTGCACGAAATTCCAGGTTGCAACACCCATTCTTGAACATGGGGAGAGACACGGGTTATGACTTTGTCAGTGTGAAAGAGAAGACAGCGAGAGGAACAGTAACATGCAATCGCCGTGTTTTCATGTGACAGCGGCAAGAGTGTACGCTGACTGCATGTTGCATGGCACCACCGCAGGTGGCGTTTTTGATTCGCCGGGAATTTCGGATGGCATTCAGCCTCATGCTAAATCGCCTGAGGCATACGAGGCGTATCGTCCTAATTGCCTTGCGAATCAGTATCTTGAAGGCTGGCATCTGCCTTGCCGCCGATCCCAACTCCGTCCTCGCTAAGGTGCGGAAGGGCACAGGTGGACATGGGCCGTCCTGTCTCCCCATCCATACCAGAAGGTCAGACTGATGGTTGAGGAATGTTGACTCTTACTCCTGTCGATGAACGGTGCCGTCTCAGATCCCCCGTGGACGACCGACCACTTGGACCTGGAGCGTGCGCCAGTACGTTATCGCCGTCCCCATAGTACAGAAGCTTTGCCTCCTCATCAACAAACCGAGCTCTGTAGTGCATCGTTGGCGCTTCGCTCATTGAGAAAGGCTTGATAGCAGCGTCCGACTTTCCAACATTAGGCGTTTCGCCACGAGGATTGCAGAGGGAGCCCAAAGCCAACTCCTCATCGTACCCCTGACTGGGTGCAACATTGTAGATCAACTCAGCGACCCCGAGCTCGTTGTTGATATCTACGTCGACACTTACCACGCGACGCCACTCAGGGATATCCGATGCTTTCTCGACGACTTCAAGTCCCTGTTCTTCGAAGAGCATCAATTGCTCGACCAACTTAGCAGCGCCTGCATGTCCCCAACTACCTTCCTGCTTGGGACCCGCACGCATAGCTTTCAGGGCGCGTCTTCGGATATGAGGGTCACGACAGCGTTGTATTGTCGAGAAGAGCGGGATTGTAAGGCCTAGTTCGAAGGAAAACGAGTTTCTGTCTGGTCTCCGTGCCAGCATCTTCACGACTTCTTCGGCGTCGCCCACGAGACGCTCATAATCTGGGACGAAAGCGTCGTGGCGGAGCTCGGAGCCATAGAAGTGTGCTCCCACTTGAATAGCAACAAGGAGGTGCCAGATACGCAAGGTGAGGACCAAAGTTGGCGATGCGCCAGCGTCTCGTAACACCACTTGCTCGAAACGGGTCGACCATCGCCTGAGATGATCGTGAATTTTGAGACGCTCCAGTTCCAGCACAGGAAGGGCGGAAGTATCTTGTAAGACCGCCTCGTAGACTTGCATCCCAAATACTGTGACCCATCGAACATGGTCGACCAGTGGCGCGCGTGCTCCTTGCACAGTCACGAAAGCGTCCGGAACAAGGTTTGGGTTGGTGGCGAGGAAACTGTCCATGTCGTAGTGATAGCGCGCTTGCTCGACCCCCACCGTCATCGCGGAGATATCCAGGCGAGCGAATAGCTGTTGGATCTCGTCGAGGTCGTTGCGGCGTGACGGCTGGCGTAGGCGCTCACAGTGCTGTGCCATGATGGCTCTCCCGCTGTGTGCGTGGATTTGGCTGGCCTGGTAATTCCCTCTCACGTTCTCGAAGCACATGAATATCACACAGGCTACAAGCACGCGGTCGATGTCTTCTGGAGCGGAAGAACGCATGAGGCGTTGCGCGGCGCTCAATGCTCGTTGGTAGTGCTGGTCGGCGTATCGTTGATGTCGGAGGGCGACATCTGTATCGTGCATCGTCTCGGACAATTGGTGTAACGAGCCCAGCGCCAGCACGATGTGCTTGACCGCAGGCTCGACATGACATAGTTGTAGGACTGTGCGGTCCCAGAATCGACTGTCCATGAGGCTGTTGGTGCTGGCCACGGTATTCTGTCGGAAAAACTGGAAGGAGCGCTTTTCCAGTACATCTCGAAAAGCCGGGTCGCTCACGATACGAGCTATAGGAGCAGGTTCGGGTCCAAGGTATTCCACAGACGACGCGACACTCCCAAGTGTTAGACAAGCTGCTTTTAGCTCTGCCCGAGAGAAAGGCAGACTGCTGTAACCGTCGCATTTGCGGTCAGTCGAGGAGCACCGAGTGCACTCGGGCTTCTTCTCGTCACACTTGACTCTTCTGATTCTGGAGAGGAGTGTCAGACAGTCATCCAGAGGCCGGTATGTATACGTACCTGCAGGTAATGCAACCAGTTTGGGCACGTTTTATGCGTTTTTTACTCAGTGTGAGAGTTGTCATGCTGCCAGGGCTCCGGTCAATCAATGCTTTGCTACCACCAGGAAGCTGAAGACGTGTATATGGTTTATCTTCGTGGCAACGTCCATGCATACATGTACATGCATGTGCTTCCACGCGTAGATTCGCTCGAGTCAAGGCATCCGTTGAGATCTGAACTCAAAGCAATGTGGAAATGGAAAGCTTGAGAGAGATGGGGCGAAGGAGTCGCAGGGTTTCTGGGAGGGGGTTGCTTTCAAGCGTGAAGTTTAATGGTCTCGCCAGATAGGCTTTTGACGGGCCACGCCTTCAACGTTCCATACTATATATCCTACATCTGCCGGGAGTCGATTGGAAACTCTCAAGAAAAATTCATTAACACGCATATACACGTAGACTCTAAGCTGGCATCTACTTGTCCATCTCTACTGGCCAGCAGTCCGGCTCAAGTGCTCCAACCGAATCTCAACAGCCCTCCTGTGGGCCTCGAGCTCCTCAACCTTAGCGAGCTGCATAACAGCCCCGCCGACATTCTTCAAACCCTCAGCAGTAAGCTTTGAGCTTGTGATGTGCTTGACATAGCTACCCAAGTTGACACCAGAGTACTGTTTGGCGTAACCGTATGTGGGCAGGGAGTGGTTGACACCGGCACTGTAGTCACCAACAGACTCAGGGGTCCACTCGCCGACGAAGACGGAGCCGGCGTTGAATACCATCTCCCTGACTGCCACGGGGTCCTCGACCTGCAGAATCAAGTGCTCGGGCGCGTAGAAGTTAGACAGCTCCATGGCGTGGTCGATGTCCTTGACGAGCAGCGTGACAGAGTGGTCAATCGCGCCACGGACGATGTCTACACGCGGCAGGACCATGGCCTGGTTGTGAAGCTCGTCGTCAATGGCTTGGAGCTGGTCCTCGTTGAGGTCGACGGCGATCAGAATGACCTGGCTGTCTACACCGTGCTCGGCCTGGGACAGGAGGTCGGAGGCAACGAATGCAGGGTTGGAAGTCTTGTCGGCGATGACCAGAACCTCGGAGGGGCCGGCAGGCATGTCAATGCTGACGCTGGCAGTGGTGTCGTTGGAAACGATCATCTTCGCTGCAGTCACGAACTGGTTGCCGGGACCAAGGATCTTGTCGACCTTGGTAACATTCTCAGTACCGTAAGCCATGGCAGCGACAGCTTGAGCGCCACCAGCGAGGACGATGCTCTCTGCGCCGACCTTGTGAGCGACGTAGACGATCTCAGGAGTGACACGGCCATCGGCGCGAGGAGGAGTGGCGATAACGATCTTCTTGCAACCAGCGACCATGGCGGGAACACCAAGCATCAGAGCAGTCGAAGGCAGAACAGCGGTGCCACCGGGGACGTAGAGACCGACGCGTTCGATAGGACGAGAGAATCGTGAGCAGACAACACCAGGCATAGTCTCGACTTCAAGAGCCTTCTCTTCCTTCTGTGCAGCGTGGAACTTGCGGATGTTTTCGTATGAGATGTCAATCGCCTCGATAGTTTCAGGCGAGAGCTGCATGAGGCTTTCTGGGAACGGTGCCTTGAGGACGGGAGATATAAGGCTTGTCGCCTTCTCGAACTTGTGTGTGTAGCTCAGCAGTGCCTTGTCGCCGCCCGCGCGAACCTCTTTGATGATCGGGTTGACAATGCCCATGATCTTCTCGGTGCTGCGCTGGGAGGGACGCTGGAGAACCTCCTGCACCACTTCGGGCTTCTCCTTGGTTGTGTCGTAGCGGCGCATCTGGATCTTGCCCTGCTTGTTCAGGCCTGCAGTATCTTCCTTGCTCTTGGGCTTCGACTCAGTTTCGCGAATCTCCTCCTTCTTGAGCTCACCGTTCGTTGCGCCATTCGCGCCATTCGCGCCGTTCACGCCGAACTTGGCGGCGTAAGGTCCCTTCGCATCACCCTTTCTCCTCTTGACCTTGACACTCTTTGCGTCAAGGTTGCGCTCAATGTCCTCAAGCGAGACACCAGCGGCAGTGGCCTTTGTGAGAGCAAAGTAAAGCACGTCCGCAGCCTCAGCGGCAATGTCCTCCTTGGACGTCGCTTCGCAAAGCTCAGCGGCCTCTTCCATGATCTTTGCGTTGAGCATCTTCGAGTCGCTGAACAGGCGAGCGGTGTATGAGCCTTCGGGTGCTGATCGCTTGCGGCTCTGGAGAGTCTTCTGCAGCTTCGAAAGTCCACGGTACTCGCCAAAGCAGCTCGAAGTCTGCAGGTGGCAGAATCCACTGCCCTGCTGGCGCGCAGTCACTCGCAAACAGTCGCTATCGCAGTCAAAGTCCATGCGCACAAGTTCCTGCCAGTCGCCGCTGGTGTCACCCTTGCGCCAGAGCCCGCGCTTCCTGCTGTGGTAGACGCCGCGGCCACACCTAAGGCTCTCCGCGACACTCTCCTCATTGCTGTATACCAGGCCGAGTGCAATTCCCCTTTCATCCGTAACCAGAGTTGTGAGAAGGCCGTCTGGTCTGTCGCTCTTGGCGTTTGCGAGCAGCATGCGCGCAACGCGAATCTGGCCCTCTGCAGGCTCGGCAGCGGTCGTCAATTGCTGCGCAGGAATGATGGGAACAGCGCCCTGTCTTCCAAGATCGACCGCATCGTGTTCCGAAAGCTGCGCCTTCGAGACGTAGACCGGTGGACGGTTGCTTCCAAGCTCTTGAAGAAGTGCTCCCACAGTCCCGGCGTCGGCAATGTTGAGGTGAATCGCGTATGAGGTTCCGTCCAGGATAGAGCTGGCGTCACCAGTAGGTCGGATCACAATCCTGCTCGGGTCCACGGTGGGCAGCTTCTCAAGGCTCGACAATTGGGTGCTAGAAACGAAGACTTTCGCGGCGCCGCCGTCGAGCAGATCGACGACATCCTGCTGTTCCTCCAAGGCGGACACATCCAGGTAAATAGGTATCCGGGCAACGGTCTCTTTCAGCAGTGCGAATGCTTGGTCGAGTGTGGCAGTGGTAGCCTGGGCGAAGAGGCCGCCGGTGTATGCGAGTTCCTTGGCCTGGTCGATCTGGCCGTCTCCAATGTAGGTGGCCAAGTCAATGGCGGCGAGGAAGGGAGGGAGGTGCTCGGCCTTGGCCGGTGAGGGAGTCTGACTGGCCATGGTGTATTGCGTATATGAGGTGTTGTGGTAGTGGAAGGATCGAGATGGAGAAGTCGAGTGGTACAAAAAATATCATGGACGACTTGCATTGACTCGACTCGTTCCCCACTGTACATATGTGATGCGTCATGCCAGGGTCTGGACTCGAAACATTTTGATTGGACGTATGACAAAGACGGGCATGCTTCTTTACTCACGCGTGCATATCTTTCTTGATATGTGCAGTACTCTCGAACTGCTGGCGGCGATGAGATGGAACATACCGGCTTGAAATGCTCACCAGAAAAGCATTGCGCCCTGCGCTTCGTATACCCAAATCGCGAAACCAACGAGGACTAAGTGGATCGACTGTAAAGAGGCCATTGGCGATAACTCTATCTCATGCCAATCGTCAGCATCCATCGACGCCAATCTCGGCCCATCAGCACCGCCGCCCATTCCTCACCTCGCTCCCGACTTATCTCGTCCCACCAGTCGTCTTCACTGGCCTCCTCCTCGCATTATGGACCTACAAAGTCTTCATGACCGTGGTCTTCCAGGAGAAGATCCTTTACATGTCATACATGCCGCCCCAGACGCGCTCTGAAAAGATCGAAGACTACGCCGCGACGTGCAAGCCAGTGGAATGGGAGGAAGTACTCATCAAGAGCCTGGACGGCACCAAGACCGCTCTCGGTGTCGGATATATACCTTCGGAGCAGACACAAGCAGTAGAACAAGCGGCGACACGAGAAGTTGTCATCTGCTATTTCCAGGGCAACGGTGGCTCAGTACCTCCCAGATTGCCTTTGCTATCGAATACTCTCAAGCTCCTCCAATCTCGCGGCCGAGGAAGCACTCGCTACACCATGGTTGCGCTCTCGTACCGCGGCTACTGGAAGTCTTCAGGCCGCGCCACCGAAGCCGGTATCAAACTCGACGCGCAAGCGACTCTCAACTGGATCAAAGAAACACATCCCAACGCCAGCATTGTGCTTTGGGGCCAGAGTCTCGGTGCCGGAGTCGCGTGCTCGGCGGCTGCTGAGCATTTGGTCAGAAATGAAGTCCAGCATGTGCAGGGCTTGATTCTGGAGACGCCTTTCACCAGTGTCAGCAGCATGCTCAAAGCGCTGTACCCGGAGCGATGGCTGCCGTATAGGTATCTGACGGGATTTCTGAGAAGTCACTGGGATAGCGAGGTGGCCCTGAGGCGCATTGCTTCGGTCGACAAAGGTAGGCAGCCGCAGGTGCTGATCTGCGCGGCAACTCGAGATGAGGTAGTACCACGGGAAGAAGCAGAGAAGCTGCAAAGGGTTTGTGAAAAGACCTCACTGGTGACTAAGAGAGTCGACGTGATAGGTGCGCTTCACAATGAGGCTACGACACGGAGAGAAGGTCAAGAGGCGGTTGCTAGCTTTGTTATTGCTACGTCTCCAAAATGATACAGGTCATCTCCCGAGGAACCCGCCAATTTCACCCTCCTTTCTCACGTTACACAGCGGCCACACCCATGCCAATACCAACACCAACGTTCAAATCCTCGAGCTCATAGGCCCCTTGGGTTCCGTCCACCCATCGCATGAATACCAGAGCCAATTCCTCAAGGGCGCCCAACAATCAGTGGCTGACCAGCTTCATCAGACGTCTTCGTAGGAAAGAACAATGTTATATGACCCTCGCAACATCCACATCTCTCCGGTATAGCAGGTTCCAGTTCACCCGGGCTTCTAAGGTAACACCTCTATCTGCCACCCACAACTAAAATGGAGATATGTTTTCTAAGCATTCACCTCTCAGCAGTGCTATATAAGCCGAATACACCGGAGTACTAAAGTAGCACCACTAGAGCCTTGTGATAGCAAACAACGATGTCTGTGCTGTTCAGACAACGTGACGATCCTCTCGAGGAAGACCGGCACTGCCATGACTTCGATACTTGACGGAGTGAAGTCCTATGCTCGAGAGACACGGCTTCGATGACGAGACAGAGGAGTTCAGAGGTGGCGAAGACCGCAGCGGTTGCCTCAGGCGTGTTGGACGTCGAGGGAGCTCCAAGGTTGGCTGGCCTGGCCTAGATTGGAAGGGTTGACATTCTTGCGTTCTTCGAATGCTCGATGGCGTGGAAAGACGATGAAGTGTGCCAGACAAGTAATCTCGCAGTGTCCGTGAAAAGTCGCAACTCTCTTCGCCTAATAATCACTTTCATGGGCTTCTTGGTCAAGCTCAACATCCACAAGCTTCCTCGCCGCGAGCTGGGACCGTTTGTGGAGTCGCTGGAGCACATCTTGGTGGACAAGGACGACAAGGTCTTCGTCGCCCCGGTCGTCGCAAAGCTCCCTTGTGATGCTGATGTTCGGGAGTTCATACGGGGACACTACCGCAAGATCAGCACGATGGGCAAGGTTGTGATGCAACCCTTGCAAAAAGATCCATGCCTCTGCTGTACAATAGATCTTAATTCACTCGATCTCCTAAGATAGCACCTCTGAGATGCCAACCGTACCACCAGTAGCCGAAGCGCGTGCAAGGCTGGACCTCTTGCGCTTCGAATTTGCCGCCTGGGGCATCGTCGTCGGCGACCTCGTCCTCCGCCTCGCCGCGAGTCATACCGCGTGCAGTTGAGGTGCGTTCACTCTTCCTGCCTTCCGGCGCAGGCGCAGGGGCGTCGTCGTCGTACTCATCATCGGACTCCCCACCAACTACGCTCGTGGCATTGCTCCCAGCTGCCGCCTTTGACGAGGGCAACCCAGGAAGGCGGCGCGCTTTGCGTGTGGATGATCACCAATTGGTAGAGTGGCGGTTGTGAGTAAAGGCGGTTGCAGTTGAGTGGTGATTGTGAGTGGAGAAGGATGTAGTTGCTGATGGTTTTGGGTGTAGAGCTGGTAGTGGAAGTGTAGGTGGATGAGCTGAGAGCCTGAGAGTGGAAGTGTTTGACTTGTTGTTGTGAGTTCGCGAATCTCTTGGTCGCGCTGGATGAAGGTGAGGGCTGCCTTCAGCACCCGTGCGCACTCGATGGCCTTCGGGTGGCAGTCCGACCAGTCGGAAAGTGGGAGGAGAGTCACGTTCAGTGCATGCTGTCCCGTGAGGGAGGTTGCGTGGTCTCTCACTGGTGACACAGCCCTCAAGCCGGCGCCGCTGATCTTCTTCGTGGTGGCTGCTAGGTTTGGGGTGGCTGTCGCCGTCTGGCCGGTCGCTGGTACGGTCTGGTCGGTCGCCTGTGCCGTATCGGTCTCCTTCTTTACCAGCCTCGCGATCATCATGGCCTTTGTGCCGCTGACTACGACCCTTGCCTTTTTGCACAGTTCTTTTAGCTCCACCGCGGTCTTTTTCGTGAAGTCTGCTATCGTGCCTGAGAGATGGTGTCAGAACGGAAGTCTCAATGGATGCTAACAGTGTTTGGTGACATGCAGGCGGCATTCGCGACATCGCTGGAGGATCGCAAGCGGACATCGAAGGATGTGGTGAACGACGTGCAGCGGAGGATGTAGGAGGCGTACGTGGCTGCCTGTGGGATCCTGGAGGCGAGGCGAGGAGAGACGACGGCAGTGAGAGTGATGAGGATGACCTTCCTGCTGCTGCTGGTAACATCTCGGTTGAGAGCATCCCAGCCGGGAAGAGAGAGCTCAGATGAGGAAACGCATATCGCGGTGTCATATAAGCAGGTATGGTCAGAGTTAACTCGGTCTCCAAAGGTGACACCTCTGTCATGTACCTAGTATTATAGGAGAGATACGTCTTCTAAGTATATGCCTTTCAGCAGTCTGTTCTCAGCAGAGGTCTTTGGTGGTCCATGCGCCTTCCTGAGTGAGAAGGTCTTTCGATGAACTTTGTAGCTCCCAAAGTCACCCTCCGCGCGGGCTCCAATGTCTTCACTGGTCTTCATCTTCGCCATCGCTTTCCACGACAATCTTCTTCCGCAAAGTGCGCTTCTTGCGCTGCACCGGCTCGGTCGCCTCTTCTTCTTCTACCTTACTGACCGCGGTCACCTTAGCCGCAGCCGCCTCCCTTGTACTTCTCCTACGTTTCGCGCCTGCGACGACGTTTTCGCTAGCCCTACCGGCAGTTTCGGTAGTGGTTACCGTGGCGGAAGCAGTTTTGTCCTTACCTCACGTTTGCCGCGTCGATGAACCTGTGGCATTCCCTTGCAGGGCGGATGCGCAAGCGGATCTCGGGGTGTTCTCAGTTCCTGGGCATGGGGACGTCGTCCGGGATACGGAAGCTCATCATGGGGTTGCATTGCGCTTGCCCGGAGCAGCGACAGCAGTCGAAGCACTCTTGCGCGTCTTGCCCGAGGTAGCGAGTGCGTCCCGTATTGAACTCTTTCCTCGACACGCAGAGTGCGATGAAATGTGCCCAACACACAGTGTTCGCGGAAAGTCACATACTTCCCTCGCGCAACGACCATCCATCGACTCTAGTACAGTCTCCGTGGTTCGTTACCAGTGAGAGAACCCTCCCTCAATGCCAATCTCTCGTTGGAGCAAGCCGTCCTCTATGGTAGTATCATCGGCTTTGGTACGTCTAAAAAGCGACTAAGCCGACGAGAGAATGCATCAGAGGAAGGAACTCGATACCTACATGTCGTTCCCTAGTGGTAAAGGCGCCATTAGACGGCTCGGCATCTAGTAGAACCGCTTCGTAGTTGTTGCATCAAGCCGTTTCGTGGTGGAAGATTCAGTTGATCCTCGAACAAAAAAAGAACATCTCCCTTCTGAAAATGATAAATCATGTTAGGCGACCAAGACAGTGATGAAAACCGAACAGCATCAAGCCAGTCGTCGCTGCTATCAGCAGCGGAGTCGGTCCCGCGGCAAACTTACACCAGTGCTGCAGGATTGGCAAAAATCCCGGGGAAAATCGAAACTCGATGGAAATCAGCAAAAGATGATGTCCAACAACATGGTGATGTTGCCTGATCAATAGAACAGTACTGTGACCGACGCAGGGATCGAACCTGCAATCTCTTGATGTGTTTATCAGGGTTAAAGCCCTGTATAATCGTAGTCAAGCGCCTTGCCATTGGGCCAGCCGGCCTTGTTGATGGAAGACCTACCGAAAATGTTTTTTTACATATCTTCGGGCCAAGAGAGAAGGCTCTGTCGCCAGTGACCGATGGAAAACTCCAGGCGGGATTGTGCCGAAAAGTCCCGAAAGTGACAGGCGTCCGTGCAGGATCCAAGAGGCATTTCTTCGGAGGCATCCGATGGGTGAGGTCCGGGGGAGGTTGGTTCGACATGGTAACCCTACTCTCTGCCCTTGATGGAGTCATGATGTTGCCTTGTGGGAGGGTGTGGGAGGCCCATGTGATCGTGATGAAGGATGGTGATGGTGATGGTGGTGGTAGTTGCGCGTTTTCGAGAGATCAAGGTGCTGGAAATCGAGATGATGCGATGGACAATTTGCTGGGACGTTTAGCAGGGAAGTGTGTGACTGTGATGGCGACTCAAGATCGTGCCGGTAGTGAGGGTTGATCGAATGGTAGTGCTTCTGTCAAACTTGGTTGGCTGCAACGGCGAGTTGGAAGTCTGAAGTATGTGACTTTCAAAGGATTTCGAGGCCAGCCACTAAGCAGCCCAGAGGATCGCGATGCGAATATAACAAAAGAGGATGATGTAAAGTGCATGGCGCGAGATGGCCTTCCAAGTTTCAACCATTCACTTTGGACCTCGCCCGTAGGAGGGGCAAGCTGTCAAGATGCTCTCGGCAGAGGCGTTTCGGCTATCTCGATCAATAGTGCGATAAGATTGACACTCGCAGGACGCGCAGCCTGCCGCTGCTAACGGACGACGACGTGAAATGACACGATGAAAGCGCGAAAGGTAGCAGCGTTGCTACTACTCCTGGCTTGTGCACATTATTGCGATTGCTCAATTCAGTCACGCTTGAACGGGTGTTGCCCGCACGGAGTGCGGATGGCAGCTCCCCCGTCTCAGGTTTTTGCCCACCTCGATCCTTCACGCCATGCCAATAATTCATGATGAGAAGGCGGTGATGATGCCAGCGATTGATGAGACGAGGGGCTCTCACGGGCTCCTGGCGGCAGCAGCACGTGTTTGGTTACACGCGGGCTGATAGATGAAGTCACACGGCCACCACCTTGGCGCATGGTTGTTTGTGAATTTCCGATGTGTTGCTTTTGCCTGCCGAAAACGTTCTCTCGGAATTTGACCATGACTCCATGGGGGAATTTCAAATTTGAGCATCGGTCGGCGGTCCTCACGGCGAGTTTAGCACCATTCAAGTATGGCGTTCCGTGGGTGGTGCGCGTCGCGATTCAGTTCAGTAGTAAGTAGCAGAATCTGGCAGTAGTGGGTGGGCAAAACGGAGTTATCCACAGTCGTTGGCGGTGCGAAGCCTATTGGAAGTGCCACAATTCCTGTCTCTCCGTGAGGTGCGTCCACCATACCATGTGCATGCAGGCGCACGGCAGGGGTTCACATTAGCGCAGCGTCATAGGGCTTTGTGCGGACGGCGAGCGGGCATGCATTTGTTTCGTCGCAGATGGATGCGAGCTGCTCTCTGCTATTATCTAGTGCGGAAATCCTTGTATGGAAGTGAAATCATCGTCGCAGGCGGTGAGCTCACGTAAGAGTCCGTTTCGAATCATGTGTTTCATCCACGATCGCGTGGTCTTAGCGTGACGAAGCGATCCCCAGGCTTCTCCCCACGCCTCGTGAGTCAAATGGAAGATGAACCAATACAAAGCAGTTTAGGGTGACGGACGTTGTCATCCATGCGATGGTGATCAAGGTCGGCTTTCGGGACAGCGTGTTGCACTTGTTGCCACACAAAGCAAGGCCCCCTTGGTCTCCTCAGGAGGGCAGAGAGGGAAGTTAGGACGCGACGGCCATTGGTCAGCCAAGCAAGCGTGCTTGGAAGATCTGCAGAAGGCTCGTGTGCTTCGGTGGATTAGTGGACAGACGGAGCGGAGAAAATGGTGCATTTTCGCAGGCGATTAAGCCGAACTGGAGGCGACGCGTGCTGCAGCGCTGAGGGAGGGCGCCGATTTGCCGGCTCGTGCAGGTCTGATCTTCTAGCAGTATAAGGAGGGAGGGCCGTTGTTGCCGTTGGTTACTAGGCAGGTAAAGATGTTCTCGCGGCTGGGCGGAGATGGTAGCGGTCTGACAGTCTGACTTGTCAGTGTAGTGAAGATCTTTCTTTTCGATACAAGCATCTGTGGATGGCATGATTGTCAGCACGGAGGCGTTAGTGTCGGCATCAGCATACGGAGAGAGATCCGTTGAGGAATATGGACTGTGATATAAGCGGATACGAGGAAGGGTGCCTCGCCGTATTTGACCTGCTATACGGAGGATAAATCAGTAACAACCATGGCCTTGCATAAGAGAATAGTGATGGATAACGAGATGACTGATGAGACCCTTGGGAGATATGTAGTGTAATCAAGCGAGGCAAGACTAGTTTACGATAATCATGTGAGTGGTGAGGCTTAGAGGGATTGGGATCCGCAAATTCAGGTGGCGGCAAGCGAGGACGTAGGCGAAGGTCGCCACTTTGTTCACGTCTCGCGTCTCGCGCTATCACCTTGCTGCCGACCATCCGTGATAAAGCCGCGTCTTTTCTGGTCATTTCGTCGTCGTCGGGGGACGCGCTGCGGCAATCAAGCGTACAGGGCTTCAGGTACTATGTATCTGTATGTATCTGCTACCACTATAGGTGGTCAGGCAGGTGCAGGCAGTCGGAAAGACTGCCGGTTTGCGTGCATGAAGAAGCTACTACTGCTGTATAGGCGGACAGGAGAGTACCTAGTAGTAGCCTTGTAGGTGCATGTAAGTCAAGTGTATAGCGTAACGCCTCTGCCATGCAAAGCGGCATGCCGCTGCAACCCACCGCGATGCTGCTCCTACAAGATTCGCATGGGTTATCAGATATGATACTACTGTACCCCTACATACAATGCAAAGCTAGTTCTCGCAGTTCAGAGTTCACAGGGATAAGCTCCCTTGTGTTAGCTGTTCCTCCGGCAGATCGAAATGACTGGAGGCGAACGGGCGGCAAAAATCGTCATATGCGACGCAGGGTCCCTTTCTCCACCCACTCTGTCTTTCGCGCCGTCTCTAGCAACTGCTGTTGGTCCTACCCACACAATCCGCCCAAGCACGCCTCTCAACCCACACCTCTTTTCTTCCCGACGCAGGGCTACCGGTCACGAGCATAACATCCATCACTGCCACCACCCCGACAAAAGTGCATGCCTGCCACCACCCGCTGCTGCTGCTCTCACCTCTCTGCCGTCTAATGTTTAATCGCCCTCTCTGAACTGAACCCTCGGAAACCAACCCCACGCAACGCCAACCCAATCCTATCTCCTCACTCAATTCCGAAACCTCTACATAGGCGCGAGCCTGGCTCTACACGTCATCTGCACATCGTGGCGCCTCACCACGACATCTACTCAATCATGACCCGGGAAGACGACGCGCTGCACTCTATCGAGGAGCCCTCGTACTCGCAATCAGCAATCGTCGACGGCCACTCCACCGAGCCATCCCCGGATTCCAGCGCCGTAGTCAGCGAAGACGACGGAAGGGGCAGATCCAGCTCAAGACTCGGCCGTCCCAAGCTGGGCAGCAGGAAAAGCAGCGGTACCATGATCGTCTCTCGCGATGCGCCCACCACCGTGGTGGACTCGGACTTTGAAGACGACGACGTCCGCGCCATGTCTCCCAGACGCAACAGCGAGGAGGTCGACAAGCTCGGCGAGGATGCAAGGCGGGATCTCATCGCACAAGCACAGATGCTGCAGACCAGTTTGCAGGCTATTGTCGACAGAGTGGAGACAGTAAAGACTGAGCACGAGAAGCTGGAGGGCGGCAACAAGTTCTTGCAATCGTATGTTACTATCATCCTGGCACTGCCATCTACTCTTTACAGATGACTAACCCATCACTTCAGATACATCGGCGAGCTCATGCAAACATCAAAAATTACCTCATCCGCGCCGCCCAAGAAAGGCAAGAACCGCATCGGGAAATAAGAAAATCGCATCGAATACCTTCTCTTCTTTGGCACATGTGTTATTACCCGAGCATGGCGGTGGAACATGGGTCGTTTGGAAAGAAACAAACACCCCCTGCATTGTTTGACGGCGGCGTTTGAAACTATTTACTTTCTTTCTCTCTCTCTCTGGAGGCCGGGATTTGGGTGCAATTAAGAAAGGCGCTTTGGGAGTCATGAGGCGTACGCTCGTTTTTTTTTTTTGATATGAGAGAAGCTTTGAAGAAGCTTAAGCACAAACACACCGCACGTTCGACACACACGGTGCTACTTTATGACCTCATCCCCTCAGACGCCCACAAGCGTCTGAGGTTTTGTTGTTGTTTTTCGACGGCCGAGCTTCGAGGGAAGGATACCCGGAGGATCACAGTGCTTTGTTACACATATGGAAAGCTCACATAGCTAGCATTTCCCCAAAAACAACATTAATCACAAGATCACATGTATTTTTCCATTCAGTTTATCCGTCTCTTTTCCGTGTCAAGGGCATACGCGTACTGGCGATGGCTTGTGCTTTGCACATGGGATGATGAGCTACGACCGCGGCAAATACCTTAAATCTCTCCGCTGCATCGACGACAAGTTGAAACAACCACGACCATCGAGGTAAAGATCGCGAGATGATAACAATACAGTCTGAGCATTTAATTATCATCATCTATTAACAAATAACAAAGTCATTCGGTTATTTACCCATCACACATCACAGGCAGAAAGATATTTCCATCTTCCCCTGTCTAGTACGTCGTCAACTTAGGACTGCCCTCGCAAGGCGGAGCCGAGAAGCGAGTCTCGACGTAAACCTTCTGCATGCCGTCGTTCTTCTTGTCGAACTCCTCGTACACCTTGGCCATGTCCTCCATGCGGACGCGGTGGGTCACCATCTTCAGAGGCTCGATCTCTTTCTTTTGAATCTTCTCCAGCAGCTCGTGCCAGTACATGTGGACGGGCGCTTGGCCGTTGCCGATGAGGCGGATGCCGCGCTCCATGAGGGAGCCTGGGAGGGTGAGTTAGACGTGTGTTCTTTGTAAGTGGGATAGAAGGTAGGGAAAGGGGACTTACCGATGTTGAAGTGGTTGGTGTAACCGACGTACACACCAGTGACACCGACGCGACCGAAATTCTTGACGGACTCGATGCACTCGTTCAAGATCTCGCTGGTGTCGGTCTCGAGGCCCATTGCCAGCTCGACGGTGTGGAACCAGCTCTTGGGATACTCACTGTGACAGAGTTAGTGGGCCTTCTTCTGACATTGCTGGCAAAGACATCAACACTCACCCAGCAACACACTCAAGCGCCACGTCCGGACCTCGACCATCGCAAATCTTGTTCAAGTGCTGCACAAGCGCCTTGCTGCCCTTGAACTGCGAAAAGTCGACAGTCTCGATCTTGGGATACCTCTCCTTGATAAAGTCCAGCCTCCAGTTCTGGTCGATCATGATCACGCGGCTGGCGCCGTGCATCAGAGCAAAGTCCGCGCACATCTGGCCGATGGGACCCGCGCCCCAGATGGCGACGACATCGCCCTCGTTGACGCCCGTGCCGACGACGCAGTTCCAGCTCGTGCTGAGCACGTCCGACAGGTACAGTCCCTTCTCGTCGGGCACGTCGTCGGGCAGCTTCAGCAGGTTGTTGTCGCCGTAGGGCACGCGAGTGTACTCGGACTGGCCGCCGGCGAAGCCGCCTGTGAAGTGAGAGTAGCCGAACATGCCAGCGGTGCGGCCGCCGTACATGCTGTTCTCGATCGTGTTGCCGTTTGTCCTCTCTGTTGTTGCAGTGTCAGCGCTGGACATAGCTGACGAGGATATAGTGTCCAAACTCACCACACTGCGATGACTGCTTCTTCTTGCAGTAATAGCAATCTCCGCACGCAATCTGGAAACTGGCCACCACTCTGTCGCCCTTCTTCAGGTTCTTAACGCCCGGTCCCATCTCGTCTACGATTCCGCAGAACTCGTGTCCGAGGATGTCGCCCTTTTGAAGCTCGATGACGGAGCCATGGTACAGGTGCAGGTCGCTGCCGCAGATGGTGCTGCCGGTGATCTTGAGGATGACATCGCGGTCTTCGAGGATCTTGGGCTTGGGGCAGTCGACTGTTGGAGGAGAGGAAGAGGTTAGTATTTGTTTTCCTTGCTAACTGGCTAGCGCTCATCAAGGTCTTCTTGGAAGATAGACTACATATGAGGTACTGCCGCATGGAAGGACTGTTTTCTTTTCATACCAACTTCGACCTTGTTCTTTCCCATCCAGGCCAATGCCTTCATCGTCTCATCGGGGTTTCCCCACTCAGCCTTGTTGCCCGGGTTGGTAACATCTTGGATCGTGGCGGCGTTGTCGCCGTGGCCGAGCGCTTGCTCGGCCTTCCATGCTGCTTGTGACATGGCCATATTGAAAGATTTGCTGTGGTGGTATCACTCTGGGAGATGTCGGAAAGTGTAAAACAAGAAGAGAGTATCTGTATCTCTCGTGCAGACGGTTTGGTATTTATCCTAAGACGCTACCTACCTGCCCTTACTAACTACCTCACTCTTTCCCTATCCCATCGTCATTAATCTACACGCACCTTCCCCATCATTCCTACGCCCGCGCGCGAACCCCGGCCCTTTGTGTTGACGTGTATTATTGACCTGTTAGATGGAGGGGTGGTTCACGATCGCACACGTCGTGATGACGAAATGTAACTTGTGAGAGAGCTGGAGTCGTATCCACTACTTCGCGGCAATTCGACCACTCAGCCAGATCGCTCGTAACCGAGATGCCTATTGCGGCGAATGTCGTTCGACGTATCGCGTGGCTTGCATGGGTTGTACGGAAAGTGCATCTTCTTGTGTGTCGGCAGATGGACCTGGTTGCGTTGGTGGTGGTGGGTGTTTGATCTTGTTCCCCGGAGCGGAACCATCCCCGGTG
Organism: Cladosporium phlei; assembly: GCA_003614995.1. Classification (NCBI taxonomy): domain Eukaryota; kingdom Fungi; phylum Ascomycota; class Dothideomycetes; order Cladosporiales; family Cladosporiaceae; genus Cladosporium; species Cladosporium phlei. The sequence goes on along the minus strand of QZFA01000019.1, from coordinate 87,930 downwards.
TCAGGAGATGTAAAGATACATGCCACTTCGAGGTCGTAACTGCCGAAATTGTGATATCTTGCGAGTCCGAGTCGTTAGTGACTTGAACTGCCACTGGAAAAATCGTACCGAGCATATGAGTATATCGACTGTACAAAAGAATGATTATATCAAGAGACTGCTCGAATAAATCACTTTTAGATATTCGCGCTTGGGGTTGTTAGGGTTTTGTGGCTGCCACGTGCGTACCCTACGTTAGGCTCCTGACGTTCCAAATGTGAAGACCACCAAGTGGCTGGGCACTCAGAGCAACCGCAACATCTTTCACGTCAAATCCATCTCAATTTCAGTGTTTGCAAACGTGCTGGTCATGATACACTGGATCTATGGTGACTGAAAGACGTAACACATGACATGGCCAGCTGATTGAGCTGAACAATCTGCCCTCTTGGGCCGCGCTGTGGAGACATCACCAACATGGCGACCCGGATGTCAATGGATGACAGGCATGCTCGCCCTCCGCCACTATATTCAAACTCACTGCTACAGGACCATCGTCGTCCAATGACAGCAGAGCGTCAGCTCAAGCGCACCACAACCTCTGACCGTGTCGCGCGCCTCAACGAAACCAACCCCGAATATGAAGGACTGGCTCCTGCAAAACCCGGCCATCAGCGTTTCGTGCTAAACGACCCGGTAGCTTTTCGCTATTTGGAAGAGGATCCTTCAACAACTACACTGGAGCGGCGAAAGGAGCTGCAAGGCTACGAATGCTACATCGTCGAGCAGTGGACCACCTCCCGCACGCATCCGACATTTGTAATCACTACATATACGGGCGATCCAGCACATTCCATCGTGGTGGGTGTATTGAGTGTGCCCACAGACGAGTCGCAATGGTCGCCACGATTGCGTGTCTACTTCAAAGCGCTGAACCAGTATCATGCTCGTCGAAAAGAAACACCACTGGGCACGCTCATGGTCACGAATTTATCAGCATTTCCTTCATCGCTCACGGTCATTCCGGTGCCTGATGGCGATCTCAAAAAGCATCGCTTCGATTTCTTCGTCAACGAGAATCTCAAGCGCCTCGGTTGCTCTGGACGTGTAGGTCTGACTTTGGTACCACCATCTGGAGCCACCATCGCAAAATTCCACCAGCTTTACCGCACCTCCGACAAGAATGAGATCTACAAGTCTGTCATGGAGCTTGTGAAACTCTGCCAGTCCGCACTCACCCTGTTTAACAAGCTGGATATCGATTACGCAGACGGCTTGCTATGTGATGTCACTGAGGGTGCCATAAATGACTGGTGGCTAGAGATCGGAGGCGACTACTATCGATCTGAGCCTCATGATGGAATCCTGGGACCAACCACGGTGGCTGCACTCCTGGGTCTACTTATGGGCGCCCGAAACAGATTGCATGCCATAGGTGCACCAGTAGGCAAGGATGCCTTCGATGTTGAGAGCATGAAGCGCGGTATTGGGTCTTTCCAGAAACAACAGCGCTTGACAAAATCTCGCCGTCTGGATAGACACACTCTCGCCCGGCTGCACAAAGTCAGCACGAAAGCGGCGAGCAGTGACAGCTGGACAGTCCCACGGGTGGTAAAATCTACAGTCGCCGAGCTCAGCGGCAAAGGCGGTGAAATGGTCATGGACGTCGTGGGCGGACGCGATCGAGCAGGTATTGCTGAGATCGAGACGACGGACCTTGAACGATTTGTCCAGCTCATCTACGGAGAGCGTTCAAAATGGCTGTGGTACGGAAAGCCAATCAAAAAGGCCAAGCAGACCCAAAACGAGACGCGGTCGGCTAGTGGCGGCCTGATCTTCCGTCCCGATGAGCAGGGCGGGTATGCCTGGACAGGAAGGAAGTCCACATCTGATGGCATGCCTGTGCCGCCGAGAGAGCAATACAATGATATGCGCACACCCATGGAAGAAGAGACTACCGATGACGAGGAGCAGAAGCGAGGACTCTTCAGAAGAGCTACAGGGATCAAGAGAGAAGCAAAGAGTGGTCTCGGGAAGTTCAAAGGCGTGGTGGGCATCAAAGGCCACCAGCACAAGCCTTCACAAGGGGAGGCTTTGACGTCGCCAATTGAAGAGACTCATGCAGAAGAGAGACCCCGACCGCACTTATCGCGTTCTCAGACCTCGCCGGCAAGTAGTCCCAACAGTCTTGCGTCTTCTACTCAAGAGCACTCACTTGATGCTGCTATTGCCACCCAGCGAAACAAAAACTCGCGAAGGGACAAACCACGGCAAGGCGCCATATCAGGCCTAATGGGCGCTTCTCTTGAGAGTTTCCAGTCAGTAAAGGAGGAAAACGATGAAGATGATGACGATGACAACCACACAGAGAATGGCGAACCAGTCCGAAGAACAGAAACATCAGACGGCGCCGGCAGTATGCGCCACCGTCACTCAATCACAGAAACGCTGGACGAAACCGACGACGAACTAGTGCACGACCCAGACGACTCCAACGAGCCTGAGCCGACCATCCCACGCCGCACCCTCTCAACCAGCCACCTCGAAACTAGCCGCGCAGATCTTTACACCGACGACCACTACCCGCGCCACCTGAGCTTCAGTTTAGCCGAAGAAAGCGTTTTGACCTGGCGCGACATCACCGCCACCGCCGGCTCCGATTCAGACTCCGACGACCCCTTCAAGCAGTTTGCCGTGCAACAACTCTCCGCCAAATCGACTCTCAACCTGCACTTGCAACTACACACCCTCTCCTCCGAGACCGCCTCCTGGACACGCTCCCAGCTCTCCGTCCTCCGCGAATTCTTACCGTACGCCGAGCGCAACGCCGTTCAACTGCGCGAGTCATACCTTCCGCGTGACGAGGGGCTGCAAGCTCTGCAGGCTGGTATCGAGGCTCTGCTAAGGGACGAGAGAGAGACGTTGGAGGAGGGTGGGAAGGAGCTTGAGACTTTGGCTGCTAAGCTTGAGTACGAGATTGATGGGCTTAGGAGTAGGATTGAGGATGTCGAGGCTGGAGTGGAGGACTTCGAGAGGTCTGTTGGGAGGGTTGAGGAGAGGGTTGGTGAGTTGGAAAAGGATGGCGTCGAGAGGAAGGGATGGGGGTGTCATGTGATGTAGGTATGTGAAAAGGAGGGTGGCTCTTGAGGAGGCAAGATTGTAATCCTATTTCTCAAAATGTGCTACCTAGGTATCTCAAGGCTCCGATTCGGTTCGATGATTTAGTGGCGCCGAGAGAGAACTACTGAGAAGATGTGTCTTTCACGTACTCGTGAATCCTGGAGGTATTACCTTGGTAAAGACCTCGAGCCGATTCAGATCCATTTCACCGCCAGTGGTTCTTACCTCCATACCTGTGTCACGTTGCGAAGTTGCGAAGGAGGATTTAGTTGGTATGGCAACATGGTGCCAGGTACTTTCCTACATTGTGAAGCTGCCTAGGTACATATAAACAGCCGTCTCAGCTTCATTTCAACCTCTCTCGACAACACAAAACATAACCAACTCCCAGCCCACATACTCACCAGTACCGCTTCCTCCTCAAACCGACATAGCCAACACAACGCTATTCCGCACCCTCAATCTCCCGCCTGAGATGCTATACACCTTCGCCTGCGCCGAGCACCATGCCGTCGAGCTCAACAACACCGTCCTGCCGACCATCGCGGCCGCCGCTAGCAAGCAGCTTCATCCTCCACTGCCTTTCTGGGAGCTGGCACCGCCGCTATCCTACGATGCAATCCCGCTCCCTCGATCTTGCCCCTAGAAATCCATAATCGGACCTACGCCTTCGCGGTCCTCAATCCCCACAAAATCTCCATCGAGCTTCACAGCGTCTATCCACCGGCTATCACGACCGACCGTTAGCAGCCACCACGAGAGCAGGGCGATCTCCTTCTGAGAGAAAACACCTTCCTCGTGAGGGTGTATTCGGATGTAGGGTACGGCTTTTGGTATGGAACCTGGTGGCGCACGCCGAAGAGACGCTCTCGCTGGACACCAATTTTTCTGGATCGCCCTGAGGGGTAATGGCTTGCCCGCCGACCACATCGAGACGTACGAGGAGATGAGGCGTCAGACGCAGTTGGCCGGTGCCATCCATCCAGCTGTGGCGGCAAGTCCCGTCCGGGCCCGGCTGGGCTCTCTCGCTCGCTCGCGGGACCGTGAGACTCCGCCGGATCGACTTTTGCCGTTTTCGACGACTGGGCGCTTTTTATTACCGTTCGGTCGTCATTCCCAGTGAGAGGGAGGGACGCCGGGTTCGAGATTCGTTGGGTTTGGGGGCGGCAGTAGGCATTCGCTCAGGGAGCGGTTCTGGCGCGAGTTGCGGGTGCTCGCGGGTGTGATGGAACGACCTCAGCGGGAGGCTGGCAAGTCTTGGGTTGAGCGATGTGGGAACTTTGGGTCTGGCCTTCATGCTGTGGGTGGATGCATGGATGGGACACCGCCTCCTTACGAGCTTGAGGACTAAGAAGTGCGGAGCAATCAGCTTTTCTTAAGAGGATGTATGAACACAAGCGAACATCAAGGCTAGAGTCATCATCTTCGACATGGCAAACCTTTTTGGATGCCCTGATGCGGGTGGTATGCGCGGAGGATCGGTGGAGGCTTTCGAGGAGATGAGGCTCCGCCGAATCGACTTCGCTGTCTTCGACCGCTAAAGTCTTTTCGCCCAGATGCAGCAGCCGATCGACCGACTCGACCATTCGGTCGTCATTCCCAGTGAGAGGGACGCCGGGTTTGAGATCCGCTGGGTTTGGGGAGACGGGCATAGGATTCTATGCTCGATTAGGAGGATGGGTGGGTCAAGATAGTGGTGGTATCTTATGACACGTATCGAGTCACAGACCGTTCTCCTGGGGAGAAAGAAGAAGTGAGATGAAGAGCTGGGGTAGATACTCTAATCATACTACCTTATACCTCCGTCCGAGTCTTTTCAATCATACTGAGAGCGATATATGCACGTTCTCGCTCATTCTCATTAATATCTGCCCTGCCCAATTCGAGGGCAAATCAAAGCAAACCAGACCCTCATTGGTTCGCATTCTTCACAAACCAATCCGAATTAGCATCATACATGAAATTCGTAATGTTGAACTCGCTGTTCCCGTTGCCTTCCAAAGACTGGAATTCAGTTCCGCCATCGCCGTTGCTAGCGCCACCAACCAAACCAGCATCGGTGCCAGCAGGAAGAGGCAAGCGGGGCATGTTGAAGAAGTCGAAAACATCGAGATACTCAAGCTCGTTTGCAGCGGGCGTGCGAGCCGGAGTGATGGCTTTCAGCTTGGCGTTGGCGGGTTTGGGCTGGCGAGAGATGAGGAAGTCGAGGTCGTAGGCGCAGCGGCGCATGTCGGCCAGGATACGGACGGTGGATGGAGTCTCGCGGACGCCGTTCACGCCTGGAGGTGCGCGCTCGCTGTCGTGGTACTCTTCGAGGACGCGGGATAAAAGGATCGCGTAGCGTTGGGCTACATCGTAGTAATAGCCCATCTCCCGTAGTGTTTCAACGAGCGGATGGATTGCAGGATTGACTTGATGGTCAATTGTTGAGCCGTGTACGAGCAGCAGACGAGCGGCGACCCAGAGGCTGAAGGCAAATGGCGGACCGAGCTTGGTTAGCATGTCGTTGTTTCTGACGTAGTTACACAGGGTGCCGATGTCTTCTACGGCAGAGTGACACCGCTGGCTGGCGCTGTAAGAGGGAGTAAAGATTGGTGACCTTGTTGTCGGATATGCTGCCGAGGAGTGAAGGCGAATGACGGTGCTGAGTTTACGTTAGCCAATGTGAAGAGACTCTTGCGATAACAAATACTCACGTGTGATAGGTGATATGCAGCATAATCCATATGCAATTGATCTTACTGCTGCTGTTCGGCTCGAAGAGGCGAGACATATTGCCGTGCTCGCTCGGGAGGCTGAACTTCCATGCGTTCAATTTGCTATCCAGTTGTCGATACTCGCGTTGCCACTGTTCGACGTCAGACAGCGCACCGATGTCTACTGGCTTCTTGAGGAAGCGGTGAATCTGAGACAGTATGCCAAGTATCTCGATGTAATAGGCAAACGATCCGAGGTTTTCTGGGACGTCGGCGTGGTACTCAGCGCGATCGGGAGGCTGGAACCATCGGGTTTCCACAGGCTGGTTGCGTGCCCAAAGATCGTCTCGGCAGGGCAGCTTGCGGTCGATCTCTTTGTCATCCAGAGCAAACTCAAAGGCGGTGGCGAGTGTAGCATAACGATCCAGCAGATAAATCATCCAGAATAGTCGACGCCTCGCTTCGTCCTCTATGAAGGAGCCTGAGTCTGGGAGTACCATTGCACGCAGCGTGTAGATGGAAGGGTACACCGGTGCCACGGAAGAAGACGTTGTTTCAACCGCCAACCCGAGCTGCACCACACTCCTGGCCATCAATGCTAGAAGATTCCAGCCAGGAGGTCCATTTGAGCTGCCAACTATGTCCAACGCAAGAATGACCAAAGCTTGTAGCGCCTTGACAGAGCTATTCTCGAGCCCGTAGAGTAGAACTTTCTGCTTTGACGTTGCGTGATACCGCTCGCGTGCCTCTGGTGTCAACCTGCTATCCGTGGAGAAACGGAGAGTGGTGGCCACTATCGCATGGAGCAAGATGCGGTCGGCCTCCTCGAGAGCGGCTGAGCCAAAAAGCGAATCCAGGGTAGTTCGTCTGTGTAGTATGGGACACCAAGTGTTGACATGCTTGAAGAAGAGATCCGTTAGAGCGTACAGAAGATCGTAAGGAGGAAAATCCTGATCCTGTGTGACCGAGCTCGGTCCGTTGGTGGACACGACGCCAGTCTGTGAGCTTGATGCTATGTTCAAGCTCGGCGACTCCAATGCTGGATTGATGGCAGCATAGGGACCGCCAGTTGCTGGTGCTTGCACATTGGGCAACGAATCACGGCTTTGTTGTTGCTGATGATGAGGGAGATACGGATGCTGTGATGTCCCGATTTGTGAGGATCCTGGATACGAAACATGTGACCCCGGGTACATGTTCGCAGCCGGCTGCATGAACAAGGCAGCCTCTGCCTGCGGTATGTGTTGTGAGTTGACACTGTGAGGCGATTGCTGGTTTCTTGGAGAACTTCCTGACATGTGGTTCGTGAGTTGCTGGAGAATGTTGCCTTGGGTTGCAAGCACGCTCTCGAGTTTATCTGGATGTAGTGTTAGCGTTTGCTTGGTCTCAAAACATTGGCAAGATCGCGAGACCACCATATCACCTACCCAGTCGAGTTTCGAGCTCTCTGCCATATCCTGTAATTGGAAGAATAAGCGATCGTTCAATATCTGTAGAATCAGATGCTCTGGCATTGCTTACCAGCTCGCAGACCGGGCTTCTTGCGTTCTCTGTATTCGCATGTTGCTCCGTTTCTTGTGCACCACCCACATCGAGGATGACCACGATCGCATTTCACCTGTTGTATAAGGTGAGCTGGAATTCATTGTTACAGTCACTGAGGTCAACAATACCTTCCGCGACTTGCATAGCTCGCACGAAACGCTCAACGGTCGCGAAGTCTTATGTCGTTTGCGTTTGCCGGATCCATCATCGCCGTCAGCGTCGGAAGCATCGTCGTCGCTCCAGGTCTCTTCATCCCTGCGCTCGGCAGCATTTCCGGGCGAATCATCACTCGCCGGGGTGCGGTTGGTGTTGGTGGACATGATGGTCGGGGGTGCGGGACAAAAGGAACCGAGGGGCGGGAAGCTCGGGGTTTTATTGCTTTCTTCAACCCCGCACACATGCGCCAAGTGCTCCCGAGCTCACTCTCTCTTCACCACCTGAGCTACACAGACAGATGCCGACAGTGCGTGGGCGGACTCAGCGGACTACCTCTTGACCGAACATGTGCTGATTGACGGTAGATGGCGACCCACCTCGAGGTCGCCGGGAAAGTATACTACACCCTCTCCTCCCATGCACGCCTCTTCCTTCTGTCATCCTTCCCACTCCTTCTCCAAGTCGTAATCATCTTTCTCTCAGCCCTTCATACGAACCGAGATCTTGAATTGGAAGTGGAACCATTTTGAAAGACCAACTAGAACGACTAAGCATCGACGGACAGACTGAAATCACGACAAACATGTCATCCACTAGCAACAATGTCCGCTCGTTCCCACGAATCAAGGAGATCAAAACGTTCCTGATCCAAGGCGTGGGATCCGGCGGCGATTACCACAATGTCAAGGGCGGCCACTGGTTGATCGACTCCAAGATCGCAACACCCATGTCCCACTACCCTCAATACCGCAAATCACGAACAGACTTTGGCATCAACGTTCTGGGATCTTTCTGCGTCGAAATCGAGGCAACAGACGGCTCAAAAGGCTTTGCGACTGGCTTCGGTGGCCCACCAGCCTGTTGGTTGACTGCTGAGCACTTCAGACGATTCCTTATTGGTGCAGGTACGCGATTCGAATCGATTGATGCCAAAGAATCTTGCTAACACAGACTTTCAGACCCCAGAGACACCAACAACCTCTTCGAGCAGATGTACAGAGCATCAATGTTCTACGGCCGCAAGGGCCTGCCAGTCGCTGTCATCTCAGTGATCGACCTCGCGCTGTGGGATCTCCTGGGCAAGATTCGCAACGAGCCAGTATACAAGATGATTGGCGGCACAACACGCGATCGCCTCGACTTTTACTGCACCGGGCCAGAACCGACAGCAGCGAGAGATATGGGCTTCGGCGGAGCAAAAGTAGCACTCCCATACAGCGCCGCCGAAGGTCGCGAGGGCCTCCGCAAGAACTACGAATACCTAAAAGGACACCGCGAGGCTCTAGGCCCAGACTTCCCTCTGCGCGTCGACTGCTGGATGAGCTTGAACGTGTCGTACATCATCGAGCTCGCCGAGAAGTGCAAGCACCTGGACATCGACTGGTGGGAGGAGGTTCTCTCCCCCGACGACATCGACGGCTTTGCGCTGATCAAACGCGCCCACCCAACCATCAAGTTCACCACAGGCGAGCACGAGTACTCGCGCTACGGCTTCCGCAAGCTGATCGAGGGCCGCAACATCGACATCCTCCAGCCCGACGTGATGTGGGTCGGCGGCTTGACCGAGCTCCTCAAAGTCTCCGCCATGGCAGCGGCGTACGATCTGCCCGTGGTTCCTCACGCGAGCGGACCTTACAGCTACCACTTTGTCGTGTCGCAAGCCAACTGCCCGTTCCAGGAGTACCTCGCGAATTCTCCAGACGGCAAGAGTGTGCTGCCTGTGTTTGGTAACCTGTTCATCAACGAGCCGATCCCGACAAAGGGCTACTTGGATGTCAGCGAGTTGGACAAGCCTGGCTTTGGACTGGAGTTGAACCCTGCTGCACCTCTTATTGATGCTGCGGGTGTGCTTAATCCGGCACCGATGAAGTCGTTGGCACCACCTCCTCAAGAGCAAGAGAAGGAAGTTGCGGTGAATGGCGAAGGGTCAGCATAGGTATTGCCGTGTTAACCGGATATATAGAAGAATGTGATTTTCATTGCTACCAGAAGAAGCAATCGTATTGTCGTTTGCTGCGTCTTTCCGGGCTCCCTTTTCATGTGAAAGGTGGGTGTCAGGAAAGCTATGAACATCAGCTAGCACACTTTCTGCGGGTGTGTAATCACCGTCAGACTATGACTCGGCCTGAGATCCGTAATCAACACACGCTAGCATCATGTAATCGTTCGCTTTCGCATGCTGCGGTCAGCTCGATGTACCTACTCCCTCCATAGGGCTGAGGATCTCCCGCCTTTTCGGTAGACCGATCAACTCGCACGTCGGTGGCTTCGAAGACGTTCCTACGTTTGATCGAGCAAGGTGGACCGCTGAAGCTGACAGTACCGAGACACAGGTACACTAGCCTAGGCAATCCAATCCGTGCAGACCGTCTTTGTCATACAAACTTGTCAGACCTCGCTGACATACAAAAAGAATATCGACGTATTGCGTTGCTCACATGGCAGGGCCACCCACGTGAGCTCGCAAGCATCTCTCTTTGCCCATCCCGGCAGAGCGAACGAACTGGAGTGCCAACATTCTTTGATCTTCAGCCTCATTTGAGGCTCTCCAAGTCCAGCAGCCTCAACTTACGTGTTGGTCTTGAAGAGTAAAAGTACGTTCCTGAGCAATTGCGACTCGTGATACGCTCTCGCTGCTGATCAACAACCTACCGCAAAAGCACGCCCTACCGGTAGTGCTTCCGCGTGAGAGCCTCTCATGTACATGTACCGTTAGTAAGTCGACGACGTAGGCTATGCAAATCTGACATGGCATTCAGGTGTGAAGGCAACGTCGGCGCCGCTTCGCAGAACAAGTCCCGACTTCGCATCCTTTCGACACCCTCAGCTAGAGAACCGCCAGGGCTTCTTGCAGATGTGGCCTGTGAGCATCGAGTGATGGCCACTGAGCGTGAGAACAAATATTTCGAAGCGGCCGCGTATCTCGAAGTACTACTGTACCGCAACGTATTCTGGAGAAGGACAGATCCTCTTTATCCATCCATGCATGGAAGCACGGCATGCTGTAAGGCAGCTGTGTAGGCACGTACTCGACGTATATATGTGTAGAGTCGCCACCCATATTGCGTTCAACATTCGATATCATCGCCTTCTCCGTTCAAGCATCTTGTTGTTTGTGCCTTCCTTCCTGTCGAGCGTTCAAGCGTTCTTACCCGAGCGATCACCTTTTTGAAGACAAGAAACGAAACGGCAACCCGAACCGAAAACCGACAACAACAACCGTATTCAACATCGACAATGTGCATCCAAATCATCGAGCGCTTCTCCGTCTGCAAGTGCGTCTACCACCGCCACTCGATCGATCCATGTCCCTCACGGGCACAGCGTGGCCACGGGTGAGTGCAGTGTTGAACGGAACCAAAACGAGCTTCTTCTGAAGTCCAAGAGCAATTTGCTGACCGCAATGGTTTTGATTTGATTTAGCGTCCAAGAGAAGACCGTCTTCGTAGGCTATGCATGCGATAGCCATGTCCGGGGCAAGACGGCTGGCTACCATCATCAATCCGACTCTCCTCAACTAGGTCAAGCCGAAAGACCAAGCCGTGGAACGGAGACCAATGATTGGAGTTTTTGATCGACTGTCCGGACGTTCGTTACGAGACTTCGATCGGTCGACTTGTATGGTGGACATGACGCATTGATGGCAACGAGAGCGGCGAGGTCGGATGGTGGGATGCATTTATCGACTGATCGATTGGTTGGTTTCTCGAAGTGAGAGCCAGTACGAAAGTGGAGAGGGCCCGAAGTGTACTACCATATCATCAGCAATGCAACGGATAAGTGAGCTGCGCAGGCCGCCAGCTTTTTGAGTCGAGACTTCGAATACTTTTACTCCGTAGTCAATTGATCGAACGAGAGCCTTTCCTCTTATCAGCAGTACGGCGCGCGGATAGACGTCTGTAAGAAGGATGTAAATTAGTCGTTAGCTCATGTGAGTCACGCTCCGTTAGTATTCAGAAAGCTCACATGCGCAAATGCCAGCGAGGCATGGGAAATGATGATGCCCGAATTATTTGTACACCAGAGTCTAACTAGGGTACATGTACAACCGACAGCGATATAGAGTCTAGTCCAGTCTAAAAACCAGAACTCAAAAAGCCTCATCATTCAAGGAGAAGTGCCAAACTCATGAAGATCTGCTCAAGTACAAGCAGATTAATACGCACCGGAAAAGATAACAAGAGATGGGAATCGTTCTTTTGATCAAAGCAGCAGCGCAATAACTCTAAAATCAAGTACAAAGGAAAGAAAATGCAAAGTGCAAAAACAAAGGAGAACGCCGATTTCGCGATCTCGAGAAAAAGGATAGTCGGGCATGTGGGATGCGCAGAGCAAGAAATGGCAAGCTTATGTACCACCAGCAATGCCCTGCGCCCCCAAGTCAGAATCAATCGCAAGCAGTAGTAGCCGCCGTAATCCGTTTTTCCCAAAGCCATGAAAACAAAGTTCTTTTTGTCGTCTGGTTCGCCTTCCTTTCCCCCATCGCGCCCGCCGTGTGAGAATCCTGCTGAAAGAAGCCAAAAGCAAGAAACCCCTGGTGATTTCCGTCGCGCCAAGTGTAACGTAGGTCATTCGTGGTTTCGTTGTGGTAGTGATAGCAACGCTGAAGTGTGCTGGTGGCAAAAAAAGAGAAAGGGATGTAGGGAGATGTAAAAACAGGCATGTCGAAGTGTTGTCGTGAGTGATGAATAGTGTGTTTCCCTTTTAATTTTTTTGATTGACCAACTCCCGCTAAAGTGCACCTCACTCAAGGCAAGAAGGACGCAGAAAGAACGCTTTACTGGCGTGGCGCAAAGTTTCCGTACGGGTTGTGCGGCGGCATGCCCATGGAAGGGTAGACAGGTGGTGGCGGGGCGGGGCGGTAGGGGGTGCCAGCCGGGCCAGAGTTGTTCTGCGAGCGGCCCCAGCTGAGGCGGACGCGCGAGTTGCCGATCGGGTAGCCCTGCATCTGGTTGATGGCCATCTCAGCGGCGTGGCGCTGGACGAACTGGACGAAGCCGCAGCCCTTTCCGGGAGGGATCTTGACGTAGGTGATCTCGCCGAAGCCCTGGAAGAAGGAACGGAGCTCGTCCTCGGTCACGTAGCCGGAAAGACCGCCAACGAACACAGTGGTGTTGTTCGGGTCGGTGAACTGGTTCATCGGCTGGGGAGCACCGTAGTAGCCGGCCATAGGCGGGGCGCCCATGGAATACATGCCCATGGCGTTCGGGCCACCGGGCATGCCACCCATACCAGGAGCACCAGCGGCACCGCTCTTGTTCTTGGGGGTGGCAGTGCTGATGCGCATAGGCCTGTTACCGCAGTAGACGCCCTGCATCTCACGAAGAGCCAACTGTTGGTCGCCCTCGTCGGCGAAGCGGACGAAACCGTAGCCTCTGGAAAGGCCGCTGATGGGGTCGGTCATGATCTTGGCGGACTTGCAAGAGTTGTACTTGGTCTGGAAGAGGGACATGAGGACGTATTCGTTGACCTCTGGGCCGAGGTCGCCGACGAAGATGGAGAACTCGGGACCACGGTCGTCGCGGCTGCGGTCGGCAAGGCCACCGCCAGATGCCCAGTTGAGCTTGAACTGGCGGTTGCTGTTAGGGATGCCCTGGCCGTTGAGCTGGAGGGCCTTGGAGGCCGCGTCAGGGCTTTCAAAATCAACGAAGCAGTAGCCAGCGTTGCTTCTGAGTAATACCTGTCAGTGATTGCTCTTTAATGCTTGTGAGTGTGTCCTGTGCTTACCCCGAGAATTTGTCGCGGATCATCTTGACGTTGACCTGGTAGCCCATACCGAACCAGACGGTGCGCACGAAGTTCTCATCGATCCATGGCTCAAGCTCGCCCATCCTGTGATATTGTCAGCGCCAGGTCCTGGTTTATAGTATATCGAGTCTTTCACCCACCAAAGCGTGGTCTTGCCCTCCTGGGGCTGGCCACCTTGCGCGCCAGGTGTTCCGGAAGTCGGCGCGCCCTGGAACTGGCCCTGGGGCTGTGACTGGTCCATCTGCTGGCCCATCTGTTGCTGGTTCATCTGCTGACCCATTTGCTGCTGGTTCATTTGCTGGCCCATCTGCTGAGGGTCCATCTGCTGGCCCATGGGGGTTTGCTGCTGGTCGGGGCCGCCGGTCGCGCCGAATCCGCCGTGCTCCTGCGCAGGCTGCTGCGGCTGCGCGCCGGCCTCGCCAAAGTTGGGGAAGCTCATATTTTCGTAGGTCGAGTGGATTGGAAAGAGGATAGGTGGAAGCTGTAGCAGGGAAAAAGTCAGTTGGTGGTGATGACTGGTGGTGGTAAATGTGCGGGCGCATCCAATTTGTGAAGTAGTAGGCGGGGCGCACTCACGTGTGAAAGCTAAGGATGCAGAAACGGACTTCGAATCGCAGTGACTTGATCAATCAATGGCGCGTGACGGGTAGAGGCGACGTGAGGTGAAGCGCTAGCTGCCGCTCGTGAAAGTGAAGTCGTGCGGAACCGAAACCGGAGAGAGAATTCCCAAGACTCGAGGGTGAAGGAGTGGCGGGAGAGTGTTTCGCGGTCAAAGAGAGCGCAAGTGTGTCGAATGGATGGAACCTGCAAAGCGCGCGTGAGCCAAGCGTCGCAACGTGTGTGAAGCAACGAGAAAGGGAGAATGTGTGGTTGTGGGACGGTAGGACAAGGGCAAGGCAAGGCGTCGTTCGGGTGTGCGCGCGCTTTGAGCTCGGGTCTCTGCGGGCCGTTTAGGGTGCAAGACAATAGCTCCGCGGATGCAGCTGGGCGCGTCGTTGCGACGACGGCGATGCGAGGGATGGGAAGAGTGCAGGAGACGGTGGTGAGTGGAGAGATGGGGTGGTGTCAGGTGACCCGGCGGACGAGATGAGAGGGAATCTGCGCGCGAGACAAAGTCCCAGTCTGCCATTCAGTCCGCTTGCCCAGCCAAGTAGACTGTAGCGATGCGGCTGAGCTGAGCTGCAGTGAATGATCGGAAACAAGGATTAACCGATCGCCCTCCCGACGCGCCGGGTAAGTGAATCATTGATGTTGGTGCTGGGCGACGCCGCTGATGCAGCCAGCCTCGTCGGTCGCGGGAGCTCATTGCACAGGCGACGCAGAAGAGATGGTGCAGCAGTGTGTCGATGGATGAACGGTTGAGTGTAATGGGTGCAGTGCAAGGCAAGGAAGGGCAGTAATGAAGGCGAGAAACGTACCGAAAGGCCTAGTACTCGCGACGCCGAAGGCAAGTGCAGTCAAGCAATCAAGCAGGCAAGCAACCAAGGATAGCGAAAAACGGGAGATGCGAACGGAGTGGCGCGCGCGGAATATAGATTCGATGATGGTGGTGAGAGGGAGAGGAGAGGGAGGGAGGAGAGGGATGTTCTAGCAGTCCGGCGGGCCAAGAACAGGGAACAGCAGAAAGGCGAACAATGGGCTCACAGGCTCACAGCTGTCGTCTGCTGGCAGCTAACAGAAGGTAAAATCGAATGGCGTGCGGGGTGTTTCCTGTGTGAGTACCTAACTAAAACACACCTCTTAGAGGACCGGAAAACCGGTTACGCTACGTGTGGTGTGTGTATGTGTAAGACTACCATCTCACGAGGCACTAGACCACATGTACGGGTAGACCTTGCTGTTTGCAGTGTACCGAGCATCTCCTCCAGCTCCAATCTATCTTCATCTATAGGTAAATACATATACCTAGTGCTAGGCTGTACACCAGTCCAATCCCATCCCACCCGATCCATCCCGTCCAACGCAATCACTCAAACTGTATAGTACAACCCACGTTGCACAGCATACTACATCATGCCCGTAGGTCGACGAGATCTCGCGTTGCGGTATCCGCGCACACTCATACCGCACGCCCCTAATAACGCCCACGCCCAACCTATATCAGGCACGACCGTTGGCAAGCTTCGTTCGCCGTTAAACTCCGATGCGATCATGCGACACGCGACACGGGCGAGATGCGGCAATGGCCCAAAAAGGACACGGTAATTGAGTTGATGGGAGTAGAATGACACATCCAATTTCTCAAAAGTCCATGTTGCTACATGCAATTTTCGAGGTGCACTGCGTCTTATTACCTGGTAGGCATTGGAGATATGAGTCTGGTACCTATCCATTATTTACATCAAGGTTCATGTTCATCCAGTCGTCCAGTCATCGTTTATTGCAATCTATCAGTGGCGTGAAAGTTCAAAACAAGATGGTTCGCCCCGTTCAGGACACGTGTTCTAAAATACTGTATTCTTCTTTGGCATTTTATTTTTGTAAGGCTACTCCTGCTCATCGCAGAGCACAACCCCGCTCATCATAGGTAGGACCTTGGACGGCTGGGGCGAGCAGGAAGAAAGACTGAGGGCCAGGAGACGTACCGAGGAAAAAAACAAAAGGTTGATGATCACTTGAGAATTTCCGCAATAGACAAACCCCCCCTTCCTCAGTCAACACCCGCTGATTCTCATCCCGCCACGCTCTGCCAAAAGTTCGAAGGGGGCCAAATAAAACAAGGAAAATCGCACGCCAGAGTGAGCGCGGGCGGAGCCGCGTTTCCCTACTACAGGCGGCGCCGCTGCCATCGTAACGCGTTTGCTTTGCTGTGTAAAAAGGAGTGTGTGTGCATCTACTGGGCGGGCTTGTCGTCGGTGCCAGCAGGCGCGTCGGCGGTGTCCTTGGACTCGGTCTGGGCCTCGGCCGGTGCGGCGGCGGCCTCGTTCGAAGGCTCGGCCTCGGAAGAAGTCCAGAGAGTCTGCGAGCGATGTTAGCAGCGGTTCGTGATTGCAGAATATGCAACAGTGCAAGACTTACGAGATTGTCGCGAAGGAGCTGCATGATGAGGGTGGAGTCCTTGTAGCTCTCCTCGGAAAGGGTGTCGAGCTCTGTTAAACATTTGGTCAGTGTCGTTCAAGAAAGGCAATGGTGGCTTGCTCAACTTACCGGCAATGGCCTCGTCGAAGGAGGTCTTGGCCATCTGGCAGGCCTTGTCGGGGGAGTTCAGGATCTCGTAGTAGAAGACCGAGAAGTTCAGGGCGAGACCGAGACGGATAGGGTGGGTAGGGGCGAGCTCAGTGGCGGCGATCTCGGTGGCAGACTGGTAAGCCTCGAGGGACTTGTCGGCGGAGGTCTTGCGCTGGTCGCTCATGGCGAACTCGGCGAGGTAACGGTGGTAGTCACCCTTCCTGTAGGTGGAAGAACAACGGTCAGTTTTGTTCGCGACACCAGAACTGGGCATTGTAGACACAACTCACATCTTGTGGTAGAAGACCTTGGACTCGCCGCTCTGGGCAGAGGGGATGAGGTGCTTCTCGAGGACCTCAAGGATGTCCTCGCAGATCTTGCCGAGCTCGGCCTCGATCTTCTGACGGTACTCCTTGATCAGGCTGACCTGGGACTCGTTGCCCTTGCTCTCCTCCTTCTGCTCGATGGAGGTGACGATGCGCCAGGAGGCACGGCGGGCACCGATGACGTTCTTGTAGGCGACGGAAAGCAGGTTCCTCTCCTCGACGGACAGCTCCTGGTCGGCGGAGGCAACAGCCTTCATGTTCTCGACCATCTCTGTGGAGGGTGTCAGCGGTTGCGCGCAGTGTGATCTTGCGGGAGTGACATACCCTCATAGCGCTCGGCCTGCTCAGCGAGCTTGGCAAGGTAGACGGAGTTCTCGTAGCTCATTTTGGCGGTTGTTTGAAGTTCTGGAGTCACAGTCAGTTGGGATGTTTAGGTTTGACAGTCGTGATAAGCAGTGTGAAGCCGGTACGCCTGCCGAGCACCGATGCACGAGCCGAAGGAGTTGACGATATATGTCCAAGTGATTGAAGACATGAGCAGTCAAGGTGTTCGATGACCGCGGGGCCGGTTTGTTGACATGCGCGGGCTGTGAGCGTCATAAAGCGACAGCAAACCGGCGCGGCATTTGTCCACTCGTGTTGCTTGCTCCGGCGCTCTTGTCGCACATGGCCACCAGACGAGACGGTGTGCGCGCCTCGCCATGCGAGAAAATGTTCCTTTCGCGGAAGGGCGCCTTCCATGGCTGCGATGCGGTGCTCTTGGCGACAGGGTTTGCAACAGCCGGACAGACAGGGCGGTGACGGCGGCGGCGGCAGTGGCGGAGAGGGGGATAGGGGATGGGAGGGGATAGAGTCTTACGGGTTGGTGGTGATAGGTGATGGAGCCGGCGACGATGGCAGGACTAGCGTAGAAGGTTTGTTGTTTGTGGTAGAGGACGAGGGTGTGGAGAGGGTGTGGTGTGTTGGAGTTGTAGTGGGAGGCTTTAGTCCGCTGGCGGTCGTGCCTCCTTCGAGGTGGGAAATGGCCGTGCACGTGACGGTCTCTACGTAGTGCTCTGCTTTTGCTGGTGGGGTTCGAGATGAGATGAGGCTACACTCTAGATCTGGCCTTGCATACATGCCTTGCTGCCTTTTTCTCGCCTCACTACCTGCTATCGACACGTGCTTTTGCTTTCTCAACACCGCTTTCGCCTCATCCTCAAGCATCTCGCTCTATGACTCCCTTCACTCGACAACAACATCGGCCCAACAAACGAGCTAATCCGGCTAGCCCGACCCTGAGTGAGAGAAGGGGGGTAGTTAGAGACGCGTCTTAGCTTACCATTGGGCGCAGCCAGCCAATTGCGCGATCGCACAGCGGCACTTTGGAAGTGATGTTTGTTTACATCCCGGGAAGCCTAACCTTGCCAAACCTTGCCATGTGACTCGTCACTTGCATCTGCCTGGAATATGATAGCGAACACGTCCCGGAAAGGCCCGGGGCTTGTTGATTGATATTGGAAGGATCTGGAAGGATTCACCACTATACCGGCGATAGAATACCAACAATATCCCACCACTTGGGAATAGAGAGGCCCGCAGTCTTTCGACAACACACTATACGCTCTCGCAAGGGATCCTAGCACTCGAACTTGTAGATCGTTATGTCATATATGTTTATCGTCGTTGTAGTATTGCTGTATGCACGCGCTTATCGCGTGTCTATCGTCTACCGCACTCTCTACAAGACACCCTCCCAGCCCGCCAAGACACCTTGCCGAACGCTCCAAACGTGCAAACTTCATACCGATCACAGCCGCATCTACAACATCTTCAAGATGTGAGGGTTGACCTGGTACTTCTTCAACACGTCGCGATCAACAGCCTTCGCACCAGAAATCTCGCCCAAGCAAATGTCCTTCGGCGCATCGCACAAGCACTTGAACGGCTTGCCCATGTCCCACTCAGTCGAAGGGTAGAAGAAGCTCAAGTCCTCGCCGGCCTTGAGATCGCGGTCTCCAGCGACTCGGAGCTCGCCCGCAACACCGTAGTCACCTGCAACAGGAGCAGGTTCGCCCTCGCGAGTCGGGTAGGCTGAGGCTGAAGGGTAATTGCCGTCGGCGTCGGGAGAGACCATGCGGAATTCGACGTTGGGCGAACACGAGTGGTTGATGTAGAGCATTGGGCTGTTGAGCTCGATGTGCGAATTGGGACCAGTTTGTACACTGGACCATGCGGGAGCTTTCAGTGGTGTGTGGGTTGTGATGTAGGCGATCAGTTGGCCGGCTTTGAGGTCGACTTTGGCGCGGAGAGAGTTCGATAGGCCGTCTTCGCCGTGCGAGTGGTAAGTGAAGTATTTGTCTAGGCCTTGGGAGGTGATTGGGTAGGCGGGTTCGGTCTTTCCTTGTGAGGGATCGACAATGTCGCCGTTCATGAAGGGAGCCATTGTTGAGTTGGGTGAGGTTGGATAAACTGAGTTGGCGAGGGTTGAGTTGAGAAGAAAGTTGTTCGTACTTACTTCGGACAGGCGCCCTCGTGGGTGTAGTCAGGATTTATATCATCATCGGAATGCTACACTTGGCACTCTCGTTTAGAAGATCCGCGAAAGTGGGAAACGACGTACGTGGACGAGCGGATGCTGGGATCCATTGTCAGACAGAGTGGGCTCCAATCCAGGCAAGTGGAGGGCTTTAGCCTTCCCCGCAGCTGACAGTGAGTATGGTGTTCAATGTCGGTGGTGAAGGATGGGAAACGTGCGAGCTCGATGTCTTTCCGTGCTTGCTGCCGGCATTGTTTAAGCTTGTAATTTGTCAGTGGTGTCAACCGCCTGCGTTTGAGCATCGAAAGCTCTCTTTTCCAGACAGCCTCTTGGTCTTGCTGGGTCTACGAACACCGAGGCAGGTGGTATTGGGCATGACGGGGTGGAGTCGGCCAGACCCATGCACGTGCATCTTTTGCATGTTCAAGCCGAGACCGAGGTGCGAACAAAAGTCCTGTTTGCTGATTAATGTGATGATATCAATAAAGTTCGACGAGGAACATCGGGACGCCAGTATTCGAAAGGGACTTGTGGATGTAAGACTGTGTGGATGCCTTCAACTCAACCCAAGTTGGCCAAGGCAATGGATTCAAGCAGCCTTGTCCCATAAACAAAGGCATTTATCAATGAGACAGTAGCCGTGTCTCGGCGCTAAGTTAGTCTGTGGCTTGTTTTGCAAGCAGGAGGCCGTGGCTACGCCGCAGTGGAGGTCCCGAATCGACGTGGCAAGAGAGTTATCCTCGAGAGAATCGAGCAGGCGACAGCAGTGATCCGGTTCGAGGAAGGAGATGGCAAATAGCAATGCATATGTAGTAACTTACCGTTGAAGATGGATGGCAGTTTCACACTTCATCACGTGTGCAGATTCAAAGTCTTACCCTCCTGCTGGGCAACATTGAATTCGGCGCTAGTGTAAACACTAGGTAGCCTCCAGCCGAGTAAACACTCGAATCCTGAGCTCGATTGCGTTCGCCTAATCACACATACAACTAACACAACAAGCCTTCTACGGCTTGATACTATTCCACCATGGATAGCGAGTCTTTGCGCACCGCGTCCACATATCTCAACAACCTGCTCCTCGCCCGGGGCCTCCTACGCAACGGTGCCGACATCGACTTCGTCAAACCATCCCGCGAATCTCGTGCCCAGATCATCAATCTGGTGCATGATCTCGTCCTTCGCTCAGATCGCGACAAAGACCGCAATGAGCACCTCTCATTCTCCCTGCGTGGGCTGCGCGCCGAGGATACACGCAAAGACGCCGAGATCGAGCGCCTGAAGACCAAAAGCGAAGAACATGCGAGAGAAGCCGTGCAGGCGCGCACTGCCGAACGCGTGGCAAAAGATGAGGCAAAGAAGGTGGAGAGGAACGTCAAAGGCCTACAGGATCAGGTAGCGAGGCTGAAGACTGCACTTACACAGGTTCGAACGCAATGCGCGAACGACGTAAAGAAGAGAGACTTGGAGCTGGCAAGACTGAAAGCGCACTTGCAAGATCAGAGGAGGGGCAACCGGACTGGAGTTGTGGCACCAAGCATGACTGTCAGTGGCGGCGAGAGGTGGCAGCACGAATCGTCGTCAAAGGACCTGAAGGATCCGGAATACAGCTTGAAGCAAGAGACCACCGCTTTCCTCACACAATTGAGTCAAAGTCTGAGCGATGAGAACGACAATTTGATCGGATTACTACGCGAGGCGCTGAACACCATGAAAGAGCTTCTTGGACTACCAGCCAACACACAGACGATGGCCGACAGCGCATTTGGAAGCCGAGGGAGTGCTGAAGACAGCAACAGAGTCGACAACAACGTCCATGCACTACCAACATCATATGAAACTCTGGCGACGGAGCTCGACAACACTTTGTCTCATCTTTCAAAGATTCTCACAAACCCAAACTTCGTTTCTGTGGACGAAGTCGAAATGCGCGACGAGGAAATTATACGATTACGACAGGGCTGGGAGCACATGGAGACGCGATGGAGGGACGTTCTGGCCATGATGGATGGGTGGCGACGACGAATGGACACCGGCGAGACATTACGACTGGAAGATTTGCAACAAGGCATGGGTTTGGTTTCTCCCACCAGAGAGGACCAAGCGCGATACGGTGTGCGTGAAGACGAGGACGAGGAAGATCAAAGCTTCGTCGAGGGTGACGTAAGCGACATTCGTCTTGAGGACGAAATGGATGAATCGAGCATGATCATGGAGCCACCCCAGCTCACCAGCAGTCTTGGATCTCTGAGCGCGTCAAAACGGAAGCGCGATATCTTGGAGCCACCTGCAAGTTTCGATCTTCGTCCACCCGGAACTGTGCAGAGGTCACCTCTGAAATCTGCACGGTCTCAAGGCAAGCGAAACCAGAATGCGGACGGAGAAACAAGCTCCACCGCGCACGTGTCTAGCGAGCAGTCCCCGGGAGCGCAAATGACGCTCAGCGAAAAGTTGGATGCTGTTGCCAAAGAGGCGGCCGATGCTCAAGCGGCAAGAGAGGCACAAAACGGCGTAGCTGTGCATGACGGAGCGGCTGATGTCGACGAGCAAGACGATGATACCCTGGGCCAGATATTCAGCCCGGTGAGGAAAACTCAGATCCGAGGCCGGGCGAAGAGAAGAAAGAGCACGCTCAGCCGAGAGGAGCTGGCGGAGCTGCTCGTTACCGCAGACGAGGAGTAAATATGCAGGCACTATCACTTGTACCACACGAACGTCCAGCCTTTCGGACTAAGCTTCTGCATGGACGTGCAGGTGGATATGCTATCGTGTAGGTTACCGTTCGTATCACGCGCACTTTTGAACGCATTCATCGTGTTCCAGCTGACCGTTCGCAATGGAACATGTCCCCACACGTGCATTGGGACTTTGTTGATCCGGAAGGGCTACTACTGTGTGGGATGCAACTGCAACCGGCATGTTAACGCAACTCTAACACAACCACCAGTTCACCGACGATTCACCAATTGGACGGGGAGCGCGCCGGGTCAGATCTCGTTCAACTTGCGGTGGAGAGTCAATAACGGAGGTGAAGGTTGAGATATGCACAGCAATGCAGAGTGTCATGCGCGAGAGTGAGCTGCACATAGACGCCGAGACCAATGCACGGTGCGATATAGCATACATGTCCAAGTGCGGGCAGGCTAAAGATAACAACAGCAACGAGGGCAACGCGAGCAAGGAGTCCAAGGGTCCCCAGCCAACGCTGCACTCAAGCGAAGAAGTCGAAGAGTGAAGAAGACATCACGTCTGCATCCTTGCTGCGACTCGAGCGATCGTTGGTGTGCTGCACCTCTGACTGGCTGAGCCAAAACGGACTGCCCCACCGCTCCGGCCAATGGCAGACGCCTTTTAACCGCGAACCTCACGCCTCGATCAGCACACACTCGTAGTCTCTTCCACACCTGCACACTCTGCCCGTCTGTTACCGTGTGTACCGTCCACTCGAGCTCGCCTTTTAGCGCTGGCATGCGGCTTTCCGATAGTCGCATTGCACTGCATGGAAGAGCACCTGTCCAGCCTGCCACTGACGAGCTTGTTGTCCTGACCATAAGTATACCACGACAACGCGCCTCTATCTCTCTTTCTTTTCTCTTCAGCAAGCCTGTCAATCGCAAGAGTTGTTTTTTAGTTACACCCTTTTTTATTCTTCTTTTATTCCCAAGGGCCTGGTGCTCTCTGTCTATACCCTCAATCTAATTAACCAATCCACCCATCTGTCGCCGGTCGACTCTAACACGAAATCAAAAACACAAACAACACGCTACTAATCAGCTCTTCTTGCCCACTAAACCTTCACCAACCCAATAACCACATACGACAAATCACAAAACCCAAATCAATCATAATGGCCGCCGTTCAACTCAACTTCACTCTCCGCACTTCCGCCCACTGCAAGTCCGTCCATCTTCTCGGCTCCTGGGACAACTACAACGGCCAGCTCCCGCTCTCCAAGGATGCCGCCAAAGCCGGAGGCTGGAAGGGTACCTTCCGCTTCCAGGGCAAGACCTTGAAGCAGGGCCAACGCTACTGGTACTACTACATCATCGACGGCTACCACGTCTCGCACGATCCCGCCCGCGAGTCCGTCGTCGAGCCCACCACCAGCCGCAAGCTCAACATCCTCGACATCCCCTCTGGCAAGCCTACCGCCGCCGCCGCCACCGACAAGGCCGTCCGCCAGTCCCGCCGCGTCTCCGACATCCCCAAGGGCCGCTCCCTCAGCCCGTCCCAGATCAAGTCCCCGATGCCCCAGAAGCCCCACGCCAGCGCCGCCCTTCGCTCCGAAACCTTCTCCGGTCCCACCGTCGAGCAGCTCGCCGCCAGGTTCGCTGCCTCCAACGTCAACGAGTCCAACGACTCTGAGGATGACTCTGAGGACGACTCTGAGGACGACTCTGAGGACGACGACTCCGACGTGCCGTCCCTCACTTCCCGCAGCTCCGGCTCCAGCACCCCGTCTTCCGTCTCCAGCACCTCTTCCTGCTGCACATGCGAGCGCTACGGCATCACCCGCGCCGGCGCCCGCGTCAAGCTCGACTGTGGCGGCAACCGCTGCGGCTACTCCGACGGATCCGAGTGCTCTTCCGAGTCCGAGGACGAGTACCACTCCCAGCGCGCCACCCGCCGCCAGGGTGTCGTCGTTCGCAGATAAATGCTTCGTGCCACCGAGCGCCTTGCAGTCGTCGCTGTGTTCTTTAACGGTCAACATACAAGCGCGCTCGCAGAAACAACCCCTTGAGGAGAATCGAACTCATCCGACGTTCGTTTCAATTGCCGCCTACTTATTTTTGTTTGGCTCCCATTTTTTGTCTACCTGGAGTCTGTTCCCGGTTCGACATTCG
Source organism: Cladosporium phlei (assembly GCA_003614995.1). Classification (NCBI taxonomy): domain Eukaryota; kingdom Fungi; phylum Ascomycota; class Dothideomycetes; order Cladosporiales; family Cladosporiaceae; genus Cladosporium; species Cladosporium phlei. Next base: position 63,830 of record QZFA01000019.1, on the reverse strand, counting down.
CAAGGCTTGCAGCTGGTTCTGCCTGCCTTCGTGTCGCGGAACCTCCAAACCCAGACTGCGATGGCATTCCTTGCCTCGCACGTCTGTTAATCCGGCAAGTTACAGCCGCACTTCGCTGCTTCGCGCGAAGACCAGCGGCTTTGGAGAAGAGGGGGACGATGAGGTCTGGGGATGTGACAGACTGCGCGGAGGCGCGTGGAAGGTCTGTGGAGAGGAGAGAGGCTTGCCAGGAGAGATGGCGAGAAAGGAAAATGAAGGGCACGATGCTTGCTGCGCTCACAGCTCGTCCAGCCCTTGTGATGATGGTGGAGAAAATAGAACGAGCAAGGTGTGTTTTGCTTCGAGCTCTTCGCGAACTTATCGAAGACTGTCAAATAGCTCGGCCCGAATTCAAACACAAAATACACCGATATCCATCACTGCAAACCTCCTCAGATTGATGACAAACGCGTGATGTTCAAGGTATCGTTTAAACAATGTTTTCAGTCGCTGGAAAGCTGCAGGGTGACATTGACATACTCATAGTACGTCTAGAGGTGAAGTCGAAACAAGCTTGATCGTGCCTTCCCGACTTCATCAGATGTGCCTTCCCACGCGACAATCGTTGCGCCTGCCGGCCGACCTGATGGCAACCTTCAAAGATTTATTTCTGACGACTCCGACCTCCATTCATCAAACACAGACTCAACCTTCCCTCTACATCACCCGCGCGACACCCACGATTTCGTCGCGCCTCCATTCTTCACTTACATCCAGAAACACCGCAGTACCACCATCAATAACAGGTCATCCGCCATGCGCTACCAGGACTGGGACGTCATCCTCTACCCCAAGGGCTGCCAGGTGCCGTTCAAGGAGTTCAAGACGACCTGCTATGCCGTGCAGGCTGGCAATGGTGGCGGGTCCGTAGGCGCCAATGGTATGTTCGCGCCTTCTGATGCTGTTGCCAGGATTGGGCCAGACCTCGATGGAACGATGCTGATATTCACTCGCAGGTGCAGCCCCGACGCCGCTTCTCACCTGTTTCGTGCCGAGCATTCCAGGAGGAAGACACTTCAGTATCTCCCTGCACTCATGGACTCAGCCGGTGCATGTTGGCTTGCTGGCTATGCCGGGTCTGGGAGACAGGGCTCTCTGGCAGATCAAGATCATCGTGGACGGCCTCACCACTGCGTGAGTGTTCTGCGAACCACTTGTGCCAAAGCGATACACTTGCTGACAACTTCGGACAGAACGCAGCTGTACCCGCACGATTGCTCTTGGCCGCAAGTCATTTGTGAGTTGTCGAGATGTTCCCACCGCATCACTCAGAGAGAGTACGAGGCCACTGACATCGAACAGCCGAAGGAACAAGCATCGAACCCAGCGGCCACACAATCGTCCATGACTTGAAGTGGCCCATCTTTCACCAGACCTCCATCACGCAGCGCGACTGGGATGCCGCTGACGCCACCGGACGCATCAAAGTCGAAGTGTCTGCTGGCTTCCGCGAGCAAATCGATGGCAAGCCCACTTTCACTGCCTTGTCGACCAGTGTGTGCTTTGCCTTCTTTCCGGCCCCGATGGGTATGTCTCGTTGTTCCACTTCTCTACCATCGACAACATCCAGGACTTTCAGCTAACCTTCACAGGCCACCTCGAGCGCGTGGGCATTGCTTGGCCCAACCCGAAGATGTTCGAAAACCCGCTGCTCACCGATGTCCAGACGACCAAGTATGGCTTTGGTGGCATTTCGTCTGGGCTTCACGGCGTCACCCACAGGCGCAACTATAGTAACGACAGCGCTCCTGAGTCGTCTCCCATACGCGGGCTGCCCATACCGCCGCCACCAACACCGGTGATGAGCAACTACAACTACGCACTGCAGACAGGAAACCCGCAGATGACGTACGACGGCAGCCACCATGGCCCTCACATGACCGACTTTGTCAACGGGCGTGAGCTCACGGATGCCTTCGGTTCTCTGGCGCTCCCTTCCGTCACTGAAGCTCACCGTCAGCAGAAGACACAGCTCGAGATCCGTCTTCCGAGTGACCAGCTGCAAAAACTCATCCTCGCCATGAGCTCGCCCAAGCAACAAGAGTCCATGTCGATGCCACCGCCTCCGTTGCCATTTCACGCACTTGCCGCCAAAGGCGGAGTAAGCGGCCATCCTGTCCAGTCAGACGCCAAGATCGAACAGACTCTTGCCTCCGACAGCAGCACCGGGTTGCACAGTGCGTCTCGTGACTCGTCCGATGTCAGCATGCACACCGGATGCAACCTCTTCCCGATTTGCACAACGGAAGACGATTCTAGCATAGTCGTGCACAACACCCCGGCTTGTCCCACGACGAGCGTCAAGGGCAGGAAAGAGGGATCTTCGCCGATGAAGCGTAAGTCCACTGATATCCCTCGTTGCGAACAGCCCATGCTGACCAACATTACAGCACGCGACTTCATGTCCACGATCCTTGGCCCGCAAGAACAAGTGCTGTCACCTGTTACAGACGAGATGAAGTCGTCCTCGGTGTCTTCGTCAAGTCCCATGGAGACGTCTGGGCGCAAGCGCACACGTTCGGCTGTGAAGGCGTTGTCGCTCAACGACGGTGGCTCCCCAGAAAAGAAAGAGCCCAGCGCCAGGAAACCGCTGCGTAAGGTGAGCCGGGTTTCCTCTGGGGTCACCAAGAAGGCGAAAGAGCTCGTCGTGGCCGGAGGCGATGGCAAGCCTGTCGTGATGGATGACGAAGACAAGGAGAACCAAATGCTCGTTGATGTTTGAAGGGCTGTGAGGACAGGCGTGCTTCGAGGCTGACGGTTTGCTCGGTCGCGTGGTTTGCTTTTTCTTTACAGACCACGAGTGCTTTTTTCTGTGGGAGGCCCAAAAGATCGGTGATGGTCGCTGTTTGATACCCTTATCTCAACTCGAGATGATGCTACTACGTTCCATCTTTGCTTCGTTTCTTATGATGTATGCGAAATGCAACATTTGACGGAGCCTGTGTCTCTCCACGCTAATGAGTATGATTTTACACGATCGCGAGTTCAGACTGCTTGAACTTGCATGAGGTATGTGAACAGGTAGCGAGGCGTGGTCTCGCCCAAAGCCATCTCACACCACTGAGGTCCATTGGATCTCTGCTTCTGCCGTGCGCGGTCGTTGCTTCGGTCTGGCTCTCGACTCAGATCTAGTCGATAAGTCGAGCACTCAGAGAGAATGGCGCTGCAACAATTAAGACTCGCACTACTACAGCTCTCAGGATGACGCATCTTCTCGAACATTAAAACCCCAACACCCTCAAATCTCCTTGGTAGTCTTGAACCCAATATTCCCCTCCTCCTTCAGTCCCCACTTGTTCAACTCTTGCTTATCCAACAACCTCCGCATCAGACTAACCTCGCAGCTCTTCCGCCCCTTCTTAACAGCCTTCAACCCATCATCGTCCCAATCGAAATACAGAGCCCACCCTTTCCCGCCGGGCTCCTCAATCGCCACAAACCCCTCCCAATCCTCCAGCGTCACCGCGCTATCCGGCCCTTCCTCAACCGTCCAATCAAAACTCCCCACATGGTGCTCAATACTCCCGCTCCGACTCGCATACTTGCACTCGAGCGTATTCTTATCCACATAAACCCAATTCAGCACCGGCGGGTCCCGCGAAATCGTACTCACCAACCCGCGCGTATTATATCTGTCGCTGTCCGGGTACGCGACGTAGAAGCCCGTGAAGGGGTGGGCGTTTTCGTCGGCGGGCTGGCCGGTCGAGTGGTCCTGCGGTTCGAGCCAGAGTTTGTCGTCGTGTAAGGTTACGATGCGGTTGGCGAGTTTGGCCGCGGGGGATTTGGAGCGCGAGGTGCGCGCGTCGAGGTGCACGTCTAGGTGGAATTTCAGCATGCGCGATTGGTTGCTGCTGTCTTCGTTTTGGCGGCGCTGTTCGGCTACGCCTTGGGCGACGCCGGTGACGGTGCCGATTGCGGTTGTGCTGACGACGGGGAGGGCGATGCCGATGCCCATTAGGAAGTCCATGGTTGGGCGGTGTTCGGTTGGTGGACGGTTTGGGGGTTGATCTGGTTTGGTTGTTTCGTTGGAGCTGTGGGGAGGGTTTGTAGTGTAATGTGGTTTGGGGTAGAGAGAGTGATTTGGTGAAGTGTATAGGCGGTGTTGTACCTACTGGATGCTTCTTGTTGGCTACGTGGGTAGAGAAACCATGGTACCTGTGACGAAAGTGCGTAGGTGGGACGAACGAACGAACATCAAGGCAGCGGGGCTCTGAAATGGTTGGATTGGGTTTTGGAGAAACGCGTCATGTCTTCTTGGGAGCTGGCGTGCATCAATGTCGAGGAGCAAAGCTGTAACTACCAACAACGAGGTGTAGGTAAGTACATGTAACGATCGCTGCGAGGGAAACACCGGGGGCTATTCCTCGTACAGTAAGATGATCTTTGTTCCACGGCAAGGAAGAGGATTGATTCCGATTTCAGGACGTGTATCGTCTCATCTTACACCCTGCCGACGAACTCCGATCCCGAAATAGTATGCATGTCAGATCCGTGATCAACTCACATCATCATCATCACCTTCCGTACTTTCACTTTCGCGTCTACTTTCACATGCCACCGCCCATCTTATCCCCTAACGGCACCAGACGCTTACGCAGGAACGAGATCCAGTACCAAACTCAGGCGTTGTTGATGATCGCCGTGATCGTGTAGCTAGAGTGACACATCAAACGGATAGAGCAGAGCTGCTGAAACCAACAGATCTCATCACACTCACACGCCCTTGAACAGAATCCCCGTCTGATTCTATTCTAGTAGTCGTTACATCTCTCTCGCGCGCTTCGGAGTCGCGAAAGCAGCGAAACGCACAAAGTCAAGCCAAAGTGCTTCGGCCCCGCTCAGCTCCAATGCACAAGTCCGACGCACGCAGAACACCAAACAAGCCAATCGTGTTGCACCGTAGTGGGGAGCAATCATAGCTGGGATGCAATAATCATATAAGAGATCCGAGTAAGTGCTTTCTGGTGTTGAGGGGTCCTTTTACTTTTCTTGCTCTGCTTAACCTTTCTTCTCGCACTCACGACCATCTTTCTTGTCACTCTCGACAATTTCTGTGCTCTCCTCATACAGAACAACAACAGACAGATAAACGATCAGACATCATGGCGGAACAGACACAGCTCGAGCCCGTGAAGCTCATCTCCTGCGATGGTAAGTCCTGCTTTCCCTTCAATCTTGCGGTGAACGAACGAATGTGGCGGTCTAGCTTGCCTTGACTTCCCACCACCACAAACGAACACCAACAATTAACACCAACTCCCTCCAGAGATGCAAGGATGCATGGCCGCCGTCTACGAATGGGCCTGCTCCTACGACACCAAAGACTGGGACCGCCTGGCCAAATGCATCGCTCCGACCCTCCGCATCGACTACCGCTCCTTCCTCAACAAGATCTGGGAAGAGATGCCGGCCGACGAGTTTGTGAAAATGGCTTCCGACCCCAAAGTGCTGGGCGACAAGCGCCTGATGACGCAGCACTTCATCGGCGGCACCAAGTGGGAGAAGGTGTCGGACGACGAGATCATCGGCTACCACCAGCTGCGCGTGCCCCACCAGAAGTACTCGGACGAGACCCGCCAGCACGTCGCCGTCAAGGGCCACGCCCACAGCTACAACACCCACTGGTACAAGAAGATCAATGGCGTGTGGAAGTTTGCCGGCCTGAACCCTGATATCAGGTGGGCTGAGTATGACTTTGACAAGGTCTTTGCTGAGGGCAGGGATGAGATGGGCGAGGCTAAGCAGGCTGCTGGTATCCCGCCTTCTGCTTAGATTTGCGAGTCTTGCTGATGAGCGTGATCATGAGGGAAAGTGATTCTGCCCTCGATGGGTGGATTATGAGCTTGAGGTTTATTAGGTTACTTGATGAGAAATGAACAACGGCATTTCATGTGTCCCTCATAATTCTTCTTCGCGCTGCTGGTGGCCTGAGACGCTGACGAGGGTTATGTCGTTCCAGTCGCTTGGGTTTGTTCCCAGCGCAGCTTCGAAGGCTTCCCGTTTCCAGGCTTCTGAATAGTCTTCGGTAGATATCATGCTGATGCTTGTTGCGTTTGTCTGCTTGTCACTTTGTGGTGGTACCATGGATTGTGTCGGGATTCGCTTGCCGGCATTGCTTGAGTGGACGTCTGCTAGTTTCGAGGCGACGATGGGCTCGACACCAGATCGCCGTCGCTTCCTTGTCGGCCGATTCGACAATTCGTCGGCAGAGTCTGCGACGACTGCGGATTCCTGCTCGCATTGAAACGAAGTCTTTTGTGCAATACGAGGCGTCTCTCCCGTATTCGAAAGACCGGTGGCATCGCGCGGAAGTGTTGCCTTTGCTTCCGTTGAGAGAAGATCGCTGGTAGCGGCCCTCTCAATTGCAGCATCTGGCATTGACTCCTGGCCCGGAGATACGGGTCTCGACTTCGGCTTTGTTGCCGCCGTACTTGCCATGCGTCGGAACATAGCCTGATCGTGCGTGAACTTGCACTGTGAATCGTAGATGTGGCCGAAGAGGAAGCCCATGGACTGACGCGCCGACCAATTAGTCTTATCGACAGTGCATGGCCATACGTCTTTGGGCTTAAATGCTTCAATGAGGTGGCAGAGCTCGGTGTAGGACGAGTGGCGGGAGTAGGGGAAGGTCTGCAAAGGAGTTGAGTATACAGTCTCATGGTTGGGATAAGAGGATTTACCTTACTATACGTTTCGGAAGGCTCGTGCTGCTACGCACTGCTGATTTCATGTCCTGTTTGGCGTCCAAGGTTGTTGCATCTTCATCGCCCTGCTCTTTCGCTTTCGCGGCAAGTGAAGCAAGCGCAGGGATGAGACTATCGATGGGCAACTGCTCCAGCTCGGCCATGTCTTCCTGATTCAGTCCTGTTTGATCTGGATGCAGCATCGTCGAGTCGAGTGTAATCGTCCGCACAGGATCTCGCATGAACGAAGCCAGCATCTGCAACACGCTACTCAGACGTTCCGGCTGGTCCTGCATCTTTGTGGCGCACAAAGACATCAACATGCCCAGTGTGCCGGCATCGCTGACTTCCAGCTCGTGCTGTTGGTCAAGGTCGCCTTTGCCGCCTCCAGCTCCACGCTCTGCCATTTCAACACCATCGTGTCGGCTGATGATTGGCGTGATGCGTACGAAGTCTACATTTTTCAGTCAGCGGATGTTAAACTGCAGACTGTCTGGCGTTCCACCTACCTTTCTTAAAGACTTCACAGCCAGTGCCTTGCTCGCACGAGTGCAGACGCGATTGCCTTTCGGTAAGACAGCCTTCCTGCGTGTGATTGCCGCACTTGTATCCAAACAAACGAGCGGCCTCCTCGGCTTTAATACCTTCGCCGGTCGCGAGCGCTCGATAAAGCTTGTACCTGTACTCGTCCACGTGAACCTGGCAATCCAAGAAATTGCACAGAGTGATCCAAACGTCCTCGTAACCAAATGTCCAAGTGTCAAAATAGAAGACTGTATCCTTAGGGTACTTGGAGATCTTCTCCAGCAGCTCCTGCGTCCCCTCTAATTTCGAAGGGAAATGCTTGTAAGGATTATCCTTGCTCGCGAACGTCGTATCAAGGTATATGCAATCGAGCTGTTTCAATGAATCCTTACCTCCATTCTGCAGAGCGTATGCGAGCATTACAGGCTCACGCACGAGATTGTTCACCCACCAGAGTTCCGAGCGGATATCGCCTGTGTACAAGATCGCTTTGCCGTCGCCTTCTATGAGGAACATGACGGCGCCAACGCAGTGGTTTGCATCGAACAGAGTGACGCGGATACTCTTCCCAGGCGCCAAATCGATCACCGTCGGCGTCGCGAGCGGAATCGTCTTGAGCAGCAGCTTCAAGTGGCGATACGTCTGCTTGCGGGTCTCGAGGATGCCTTTGGCGAAGTTCATGCGGTGAGGGTACTTTTCCAGACGCAGCAGGATCGCTTTCGTCGCCGGCGAGCAGTAGATGAAAGGCGACTTGCATGTTTCCAGGCCTTGGAGATGGTCCGAGTGCACATGGCTGAGAAAGTAGGCCAGTTGCAGTTTTGAGGATGCTGCTGCTGCGCCGGAGAGCCGGAAGTGGTCGATCCGTATGTCAGGGAACTCTTTCACTTTCCCGTCGAAGGTCGACATTCTTTACGCGGGCGTGCATTGGTTGGGTCGGTGGCGATGTCTTTGTTTGCGACCGCGGAAGTGTTGTGGTTTTCTTGAGGAAGGTCTGAGGAGAGTGATTGGTCCCGAAAGGGCTTAGCGCTTCGCGAGCTTCACTCGTCGGGTTAGGGTTGGTGTAAGTGGATCAGATCGTCTTTCGAGTTAATCTACGCTTCATCAAATCCTGTTGTTGATTATGGGCTGCAGCATGTCTCTTGATTGACAAGAGACTGTCTTACCAACTGTCAGATCGATTGGGGTCCCCATGATTCCATCTATCAATTCCACACGGAATTGGCTAACGATGGTGAAAGCTATTCGGATCAACCAAGTGATCCAGTGGAATCGTCGACACCATTTACGTCCGACGTCAAACATATATAGAACAAAACGTATGCCAAAGCCTTCTTAACCCCACGTACGTCTCATGTCGAAGAAACTAGCCGATATGGTTAGCTATGCCAGCCTCAACGAAACCGCCATGTGGAGACTACACATGTCGTTGCTAGAGCAAGATTACCAGCAGAAGGTTACATACAGAGCCACGACCCACCTAGACCTTCGACCAGGACAGGGTTCTTTCTTCAGAGAGATCTAACTCTCGGTCCATCGTTATTCTTTCGGACAAGCAACCACCGAGAAGACCGAAATGCCGAACGAGGTGGGGGAGCGACACTTGTTCGCCGACTATCGGTTTTTGATAAACATGCGAGGATACGCAATCGCATCGTCACGTCTATCTTCGTAGCTGTATCACTGTTACCTGTTCTATCATCGCTCTCACGTATTCCAACCCAATTCGGTTTTACAGAACAACAACATCCAGCGAATCTTGAGCAATCATCCTCCGATAATGGCCTCCCCTCCACCTGCTGGCATTTATGTCCCGGTTAGTTGCATTGAAACCAAGATTCTGCGATTTGTTCTGACAATAGCCAACAGGTCCCAACCTTCTTCGCCAAAGAAGGCACAGCTTCCTTCGACCCCGTGTCTCCTCCTCTCGATCTCGAAACACAGTCGAAGCACACCCTGTTCCTCGTCAAAGGCGGCATCAGAGGCCTTGTCATCCTAGGAACAACAGGCGAAGCCGTCCACATCACGAGCAAAGAGCGCAACGAGCTCATCAAGAGCCAGAGGAAAACTCTCGACGATGCCGGATACAAGGACAGGCCCATCATAGCCGGCACGGCGACGCAGAATATCGAGGACACTCTTCAGCAGATCGCAGAGAGCAAGGAAGCGGGTGCTGAGTCTGTTCTTGTGCTCAGCCCGGGTTACTTTGCTACTGCTGTCAATCAGACTGGTATTCAGAAGTGGTTCGAGGCTGTGGCGGATAAGAGCGTGCTGCCTATCATGATCTGTATGTCTCTGGTCAATCTTACCGATGACAAGGACGTGCCAGAGCTAACGAATTGACAGACCACTACCCCGGTGTCACTAACAACCTGCACATCGCACCATCGACGTTCGAGAAGCTTGCAGCTCACCCCAACATCGTAGGCACCAAGCTTTCGCACGGTATCATCGATGACCAGACTCTGATCGCCGCGTCTCCCAACATCGACCACGAGAAATTCTCAGTCTTCACCGGTCTCGGCCAGAACTTACTTCCTGTCCTCGCCATCGGAGGTGTGGCAGCCATTGACGGCCTGGCAGGCTGCTTCCCGAAAGTAGTCGTCCGTCTGTTCAACATGTTCAATGACAGCCTGGCCAACGGCATTACGAAGAAGAACATGCAAGAGCTCCGGGACCTGCAGTTCAAGATCTGCCAGGGTGAGAAGCTGGTGGCGCGCTGGGGTGTCGTTGGCCTGAAAGAGGCTCTTGCCAGAGTCTGGGATATGGGTGGTGCCAATGGCGCTCGTCTGCCGATTGCTGGTGGTTTCGAAGACAAGGAGGAGTGGAGTAAGTGGGAGAAGGTCTACCAGAGCCTCAAGGAGTTGGAGGAGAGTCTGTAGTCGCCGTGTTGAAATGATCAGAATGCAAATACCTTTTCCATTGAAAGCCAGGAGCGGTGCTTTTGATGTCACGTCGATCGCAGTAGATTGACTGCACTCACATTGCCAGTGGGACCAGTTCTCCGAGTCGAGGCGCACTGTCGAAGCGGGTATTCTCGAAAAGGTTCCAAGAGTGTCATCCTTGTGAGCGCTTCCCGGTACCATGAATGTGCAAATATGTCATCAGCTTTGAGCTTTCGAGCTCGTTGGTACTGTAGATTCATCTGTTTCGCCGGGTAAAAAGGGAGGAACGCGGTCCCGTATCTTCTATGCCCAGCTGACTGAAAGTTGCAAGGCCGCTTTGACAAGTCCTCATAGCCATCGATTGGATTGTCGGGTCGAGATCTAGCTGGGGCGATTGATGACCGAGTCAGTAAAATCCACGACTTACGCGTATTGAGGACATGCGAGTTTATGGTCCGTCAATTTGCCAGAACAGCACCGCATACTTTGAAATGGCCGTATGCATTGACTCTCATTGTCCATATCCTTTACGTTCGAGTGTGTGCAGTCTGGCGGACGAACGGCTTTCCCTTGCCAATGACGGAACGGCAGCGGGATAATAGTGCAGCGTTGTTATCAAAGCAAAGTCGATCGTTTCTCATGGCGCTTTCAAGAATGCGATGGCTGCACATCCCCATCTCAAGCGAGATGACACTGTTATTTGTAAACATCCCCGTGACGACGCAGATCTGATTGAGTTCGAGCCGAAAGGGTTGCAGATCAAGTGCGAGTGTTGATCCGGCCGATGAACAATCTGCCCTAAACAACCCCAAAGTGGAATGTCCATTGCAGCATGAATCGAGGACGGGGTTGTCACCGGAGGCGGCCTTGCACATTGTGGTGTGTAGACTAAACATGTCGACTCAGGTCCAAGATAGATAGTGTTTCGCTAGATCGGCGCTGTCTCCATTCGGTGGCGTCAGAAGACAGATGAACGGCAGATCGCTTGAGAAGACGTGGCTTCAACGATGGTAGTGTGTAGTGCACGTGAAAGCGCGACGCCGGAAAGGTTCCATCCTCGCGCTCAGAAGGGAAAATCGATCAAGTGCATTAGCTTTGAGGAAAGTTATGACTTGCGTGAGCAGATGATGCGCGGGAACGGCAGGTATAAGCTCACAACAACGTTGAACGCCTATCACACCCGCAGAGACCCTGGAACTATAGTCCTGGGGAGGGTATAAGAGGATGGTGGAAGTGGCCGGTTCGGATCCACCAGCATCACCTCAATGTAATGCCAACACGGGTCGCAAGCGAATGGCATCCGTGGGGCTGAGAGATCGAAGATAACGTCGTAGCTGGATCCAGAAGAGCTGGACCACCAGCTGTCGTGAATCTGCGAGCACAGCCCGGCGACTCCCAGCTGACTCCATCGTCAAGGGCCCTTTTAGCTGAACCTTACTGCGGTTCCAACGGCGTGAACGAAGACAGAGTCTCGTAGCGGACGAGCTAGACGAGCCACCACTCTTCAGCTGTGTGGAGTGGACGAGTTAGGCCAAGCCGGCTGAGTCGTGCGTGCAGATCCGCGTTGTCCTGGAGAGCGATTGAGTGTTCCTTTGTGGGCTGGAGGCTGGAGGAGGAGGCGGACGTGGTAATGACAGTGAATAACGATATAGGCCGAACCCAAGGCGCTGGGAGTGCTGGTGTGTGGCTCGAATCGATGCCCCGAACAATCGCCAGCCTCGCCTGATTCAAGGAGGCCCACGCATAAGGCGACCCAAGTCATTCGCCGTGCTAGCTCCCCATCCTTTTGAATAATGATGGCACGCTGAACCGACTAGGCTGGCTGTGTGACTGTGACTGCTTTTTGAACCTCCACCTCCAAGGCCCTGATGTCCTTAGTCGTGCGTAACTGACTTCTTCCTTAGTCGTCGTCTGATCGCACGCTCCGCCGATGCCCACGGGCCGAGACGATGACAGGCAGGCATCAATCCGATCTTCTTCAGACCCTTGATCGCTCGCATCCACATTCGTTAGCAGCTATGTACGACCACCACGGCCGTGCCATCTTACTAATGTCAACACGCCCGCGGGGCTGACTTACGCTCGGTTGGGCGCATGATAAACCTGAACCAGACCAACAACTCCACCTCACCTCACCATCCCGGGACAGTGGCACCCCAGGTGCAGAAGTTTCGTCAACTCTTCCGGTGTCAGCAGCAAGGCCCGCAGTCGGACGACGGAGCGACCGCCAGCCCTTGACCCCCCCGAGGCGCACCTGCGAGTGACCTGCGAGTGAAATGCACCCAGGCTGCACGCCACCGCCGCGTTCCAAGTCCGTATATTATCAAACCGTGAGACATGCAGCCGGCCGCGCTGATGGTTGCGCCATAACCACAAAGCCGAGCCTGTGATTGGTGGCGCAAGCTTGCTCGAGCATACTAGGTGTACTCTGCACAGCTGCAGGAAATCGACTGCTCCGCTTCGCACATGGGGGTACTTGCGTGATTGACGTCCGGGATGTCTGGTTCCAGCTTCCTTCTGTGAGTGGCGAGCCTGCTTGCAAACGGCCGAACATGCCTCTGCCCATCCTGACTGCCATTCAATGGGGGCGCTCGTTTACGTGCATCGGCAATACGAGTATGTGCCGCCATCCATGTGGCACGGCAGCGTGGTGACGGGCGCCTCGCTGTCTTGCATAAACGTACCGGTACCGCCACTGGTGACACCGCAGCATGCAGCTAACCGAGATGTCGAAATATTGGGACTGCGAGATTGTTTGCGTGGGGGATGTGGGACGAAGGATGGAGGATGGAGAAAAAAAGCATGTGAGAGTAATTTGCGAATCTGTTGGCATGTGTGAACATTATTAAGTCTACAAGTACAATGAGATGTAGACGGCAAAGCGTCTTCGATATAGAGCGAACAAACCGCCAGTCCCGTGGGTCGAACAAATCCACAATCCGCTCCCTCTGTTTTGCTGAGGCCGATAAAACGCTTTTGGACCAGTCAGTTGAATGAAAAAAAAAGACGCCGTCGCGTTTTTCCGGGAATTTTTTGTTCGCCCCATCGATCCAAACAGAGACACCTTTTCTCAGAATGAGTTTTTTTCCTCTTTTTCTTTTGGGTTTCCAGTGACACTTCGCACACACGGGCGAGCGGCGCGCTCGCCCTCCTCTTCGTCGGGTCCTCTCCATCTAAACATCTATGTGCGGTGCGCATGCGAGAAAAGAAAACGACGCCTGGGTATCGAATGCGCGCATGTAGAAGGGCAAACAGTCGTTCAGTCGTTAAAGCGGGTCGTTAGGGGCAAGCGGGAGTGCTTGCTGTGGGATTCGTAAGCAGGTAGGTATTCTTGCTTGAGGAGTAGTTCGTCGGTGAACTCGAAAGTCTCCGATTTGCGGCCTTCGGGGTCGGGGGAGTCGTAGCGAGGCAAGCGAATCATACGGACGCGGTTGTCGGTATCGGCACCGTCTCTGCTTCCCCAGGTGGTCTAATGCAGTGTCAGTAAATGCAACTTCAAGGCAATGTGAGACTCGATTACTTACAGCGTTGAGTGTCAAAAGACCCCAGAATTTGATACATCCGTGGAAGTATCCGAAGGCGATATAGATGGGGATGAACACAACGTCGGCGGGGTAGCGGAAGAAGTGGCCCCAAAGCTTGACAGTCTTGCTGAAGACAAACGTCCACAGTGCCAGGGCGATGATGAGGGATTGTCTCTCGTCCGCTGGCCATGACTCGGATGCCTTGTGCCACGAGTAGAAGATGAAGCAGTCGTACGGAAGAGCCCATGCGGTGACAGTCGTCTGGAGTACAGAATATGTGCTCCAAGGTTGAGTCCTGTGCTCAAGTTAGTGACTGGCAGACACTGGCTTGATTTAAATTTAATGCTTACCACCAATAATGGCGTTCGACAAACAAACTGGTCAAGTTACTGCGCCAGTTGCTGCGAACCCATCGGAGACATTGGCTCAGATATTTCGGACCATCCTCCAGTGTCGTCTGCACCTCGGCCTCCTTGTGGTATTGCATTCCAATCTTCCAGTCGTGCGCATACAACCAACGAGTGATAAAGTTGTCGTCATCGGCGTTGAGCTGGCAAGTCCGCCACTCTTCGTGAGTGAATCCGTAGGTGAAGGCTTCGTCCTGCAAGATGCTGCTGCGGTATGCGGCACTGCGTCCAGACAGACACGGCAGACCGCCATCGATGTGAAGGCATGCCGAGCAATCGAAGTTTCGGCGTTCCAGGTATGCCGCGCCCAAGAAGTTCCAAACGCTGACTGTCTCTGATCTTTGCAATCTTTGCGAAGTGCAGACACCACCCATCTTTGGGTCTTCGAAGGGTGCCAACATCCATTGCATCACCTTGACCGGCCAGATCACGTCATCGTCGACAAAGATGGTGAGTTTGGTCGTGACTTCGGGGATCGCCCTGCACATCTGACGACGCTTATTCGCCTCGCGGATGCTAAGGACTCGCAATTTCTTCGAGTTGATCTTGTGTGCAATCTTGGTCAAGGCGTCGGCGTTTGAATCGATGGTGACCAGGATCATCTCGTAGGGTTCTGACTGTAAACATGTTCGGATGGTGCGGTCGAGTTCCTCGCCACCATTCGAGATGGTCGGCAAGATGATGGTGACATCCTGAGATGTGTAGGTTGGGCTGTCCGGTATGGGGACTGGTCGGTAAGTCCAGTGGGAAATGCAATTCACAATTAATCGCACATATCGAAACAACCTGAAACCGTGGTTAGCCGGTGTGCACTGCATGTGCTGCTGGCATGGTGACACAACGAGGATTGCGGTGCCACCAGCGGCCGGACAACGGTGTCAATGTGAGGTCGACGAGGACGACAACTTACCATGCAAAGGCGGCGATAACAAGCCAGGAAACCATGCTGACACGTGCAAACGAGAGGAGTGGCAAGCCTAGATGTCTACATAGACCTCACAGGCGACGGAATGTGGAAAGGGAAACGATCAGAGGAAGGCCAAACGGGAATATAAGCGTGCGCCATTGCTGTCCTCGGTTGTCCATGCAGCGCTTGTTCGGGATCCGCAGACGCTGCTTGTTTCATTTAGCACGGTTTTACGCCTGCAGCAGCTCCATACAGTATGAGATCACTTGGATAAAAGAGCAAGTGAGGCGCGTGAAGGTCGGTCCACTCGAGGTCGAGCTTGGCCGAGCGTGCTGCAAGAGATGGAGCTATGGCTGGCGCCCCTCATCCCGCTTGTCGCGGTCGTCGTGTCGTCTCTGGACTTTCGTTGACTGTGCGCGATAAGTAGCGTGGTTGGCCCGTGCTAGGCCCTCGCTAAGTCGAGCAAGTCGAGCGCTTCCCAGGCAGAGCCAGAGGCAAAGGCAGAGGTTGTGGACGTGTGTGGCTAAGAGCCTAAAAGAGGCAGTTGCCTTGTCCTACTGGACTACTGTAACTCTGGAGGCTCGAGGCGGCTACTCGTCCTGTAGGTAGGTGATCTGGTCTGTTAGTAGGCAATCCATGGATCTGTGGATGGACGGGCGGGCGTATACTGAAGCCACCGAGCCAGTCACCCGCAGCCAGTGGTAGTCGTCGGAGTGTCGTGTGTAGTTCGTAGTACTAGCAGTACCCTCCACCATGTACATCCTGCTTCCCTGCCAGTAGTCCGCAATATCGTGGTCTAGTCAGTAGTCATGTCTTGCAGGGCGGCAACCGGCGAGCTCGTGCGTGTGCGTGTGTGCGAGTGCGCGTGCCCATCCTGCCTGCCCATCCTAGGGCATCGTCGACCAGTGTTTTTGTAGCCACTAGGCCCTCCTGTTGCCCATACTACCACCATTGATTGCCACTCCTGCTATTTTCGCCGTCGTTGCTATTGCATGCCCGCCGCTCCTCTATTGCATCGCTCGCATCCGGCCCGCCCAGAGAGGGCTTGTCGGATGTCGCAGGGTCTAGCGTACCCCCACCACCCACCACCACCGTCTGGCCCACGGGTGTATTCACACTCGCTCGGCCTAGGCGGAGCAATCTACGGGAGCAGTCGCCGGCGGCATGCTCGGCGGTTGCTGGCCGCATGCCCGTAGGCCAGGCCCGGGAGGTTCCCTTGTTCCCTCGCTGGGCGGACAGGTCGCAGTGGAACTAGACGTCCATCTGCACTTCACCTGCCCTTCCGCCCTGCTCTGCAACACCTTCATGCTTCACCTCTGCCCTCCCCCGATACACACACATTGACTCTCGCTGTGGCGCGCCCTCCCCCACTAGGTTATGTACTCTGTACCAGGCTCCGGCGCCGCCGCGGCGCTCTTCACGTTGAGTGCGCGCCACGCGCTGACGACTATCGCCGATGTGGGCTGGGGTCACGCAACGGAAGGGCTCTTGCTTTTCACCCACAACGGCTAATCCTCCAAGCGTGCTAATGACGACTTCACGCTAGCCATTATATCCAGTGCTAGGCTGGCTTTGGTGAACTGCTGCGCTTTGACTTCAAAGCTTCGCTGTGTACTCCACTTGGCCTAGTCAGAGCGACTCAGAGGTGCGAGAACGTGAGAATCCGGCCAGAATTTCGTCTTCTCTTTGCCCGAACTCGTCGCGAGTCCGTTGAGAGAGCTGCATACGGCGCGAGGCCCTATCCCACGCGTAAGCAATACCACTTGTAATGCGGAGGCTGGTGGATGCCCTCTCTCCACCCCGTTGTACATCCGAGAGAGCGTTGCACGCGGGATCCATCATTGCGGCGCTCGTCACGGCTGCACAGGCTGCCTTTTGAAATACCCGTGTAGAGCACCCTCCGTCCGCGCCCGCATAACAATGGACGGCATGCAGGCTTGGGGGTCCTGGTGTGGGGCAGCGATAAACAGGGCATGCAGCTCGCATATCGCTCGACTGCAGCCACAATCCACCAAGCTGTCTGCATCCTCAGCAAAGACGTGCAATTATTGCCGATCGCACGAGCGGCCACCTTCACAGTGCGCCGGGGCTGTCACCGAAGGTGAAGTAAGACAGAGGGAATGTTATTCGTCATGGCTTGCCTTGACGTCGTCGACGTTGAATCCAACGGATTCGCGTTCGCTGACATGGCCGCAACCAGGAAGTCAGCACGAGCAGGACGAGGTGGTTGCTGGCTTGCATTATTGCACTTTGGTACTGTCTACAGAATCCGGGGTTGCTTGTTCTAATCGTGATGATCTGCGGGTGGAAGTCTTCCCCGTGCCGCTGTGCATCATGCGCATGAATATATGAGCTGCTCGCTTGCAAGTGGAATGCGTCGCGGGCCCTCGCAGGAGCCGCTACAGCACAGCAAATGCAGCAGCAGGCGGGCTGCGACATGCGCTCGAGGATTCGCTCGCTACCTTGCCTTTATGAGCCGCGTCACTCGATGCAGGCACTGCGATCGCCTCTGCAAAGGACCAGCCTTCCGACAGCCCCGACTTCTGAAGGGTGAACGCGTATCTATTGGCGAGAAAATCATTTGATCCCATTGATTGAGCCGAGGTGTCTAATGAGGAATCATCGCCTGTCGAATCCGAGGAGAGGGCTCGATACGACGGGCGGTCCTGGACAGACAGCCCGTCAATGAATGTGACCTGCAGCGTCGACGTGTTGAACGTTGACGAAGAGTTGGATCATCTTCAATCGTGCGTCACCGTTCGAAATATTCAGAGGCCTCGGCTCGTGGTCGTTACACAGCAGGAAGAGCAGGCATCTGATGCAGGTACGCCGAAATGTGTGAATCTCGTCTGTCAAGCCAGGCCAGCCACATGTCGAGACGACATGTCCACCGAGGAGCACGGCTAATTTATTGCCGAAGTGATGGCGATGTTCTTCGCAGGACGGCATGGTCGTTCCTGTACAGGAAGCTACTTCTCAATGCGTCCATACGCCGGTAGTACCGTGTGACCTTCGCCGCTCTTCCATGGATAAGGCCGGGTGATTGTAATTCGTGAAAATCCTTCCGTCTTCAGAGCCAGTTCGAAGAATCGACAAGCTGCCAGTCCTCGTCTAAATGAAACAGGCGCATCAGTCGCGCATCGGACCACCATGCGCTCACATCTGGAGTTTGAGCACCCAGTGCCACGGCTGCTCAGCGCGTGTACTTGACAAGACCAGATAGGAGCCTTGGCTGTCATCCAGTGTACGTTGAGCATTCACCCTTTTCTAGAGCAGACACGCGCCTGCTCGCCCAGGAATAATCCGGATCCTCAGTAGTGCCTCCAAACAGGCCTTTGCTTTGCTAGCCCTGCGTGGAGTCTCGCGTAACAACTGCCATGATCGAGATCCTTGTAGCTCGCTGCCCGACTGGGGGCTTTTTGGCAGGTGGATTGAATGCAGGGCGGCACATTCCATCTCAGTCTTCTGAAGCTAGCGAGACGAGGAATAGAAGCGATGGCATGCTGTATCTGCGGGGACATGGTAGGGTGCGTTGATGCTTGACGTGCTCCAGGGAAAAATTGAACGACTCATCGGCGATGCGACTGTGTCAAGGAAGTGCACCTGCAGCAATTGTCAGCTGAGTAGTATACCGCGGCGTTCGGTCATTACGGTAACATTGTCCAGTCTCTGGCGCGCTGGTACGGGCCAAAGTGGCAGTGAGGTCGAGCGTGCTGGGTGGGAAGTCAAAGTAGACCTCAGCCTTGGCGCTCCGTTTGTAAAGGAAAGCGCGTTCGGTTATCGCATCCGAATTTGTGTACCGGCCATTCAATCGAGACCCCAAACACCGAGTCTCGACATTGACGGCATTGGCATGCAGCTATGCACAACGACATCACAACACTGATAGCGCCTTCGTATGTTGGTTATATCAGCCGAGCCACCACATGATCTCTGTGTTGCTTGAGCTACCTACCGCATGTCAGCAATTAGAAGCTTACGTCGTTTGATCATCGCGAAAGGATAAAAAGGTCAAGACAGAAAAGAAACCCTCTCTAATACCGAATGGTGGTAGTATTGACAAATAGTGTACA
This sequence comes from Cladosporium phlei, assembly GCA_003614995.1. Lineage (NCBI taxonomy): Eukaryota > Fungi > Ascomycota > Dothideomycetes > Cladosporiales > Cladosporiaceae > Cladosporium > Cladosporium phlei. The sequence goes on along the minus strand of QZFA01000019.1, from coordinate 44,790 downwards.
CGCCCGAGTAGATCTCTGGCGTTTCCGGTCCTTGTGCCTGTCATAAATGCCAGGACCAGCCTCTTTCCCTCCAAATCCAGATCGCGACTTCTCGTCCTATGCCATCCGCGCTTTTGTCATCCTCGCTTCCACGCCATTACACCCGACTTTCCTCTAGTGGTGAGCGTGCGCGGCATCGCTCCTGTAGCCAACAATCTTGAATCTGCCGATCATCTCGCCCACGGAGAAGAAACCAATAACCTCAGCGGCGACGATGCCGACCTGCTTGAGGGTGGCAGAGTCCATGTCGCGCACACGGGACATGAAGGACTGGGGGTCTTTCGGGGTAGGGACGCGGTTGATGTATGCCGAGGGGTTCTGGATAGCCTTGGTCACAGGCTGGAGGTAGGTCTGGACGGTTTGCATGGTACTTTGATGGGTTAGTACGGAGCCGGTCGCGTATCACGAGTGATTGTAAAGCTTACGGAGGAGCCATGTTGCGGCCCTGGACAGCCATCTTTCCGAGCTCGCCAACGACGCGTCCGTAGTAGATGGTAGGGGGGATCATGCCTGAAACCTGGATTAATGACTGTGTTGTAATGTTGATTGTCGCGTGCACCCACTGTTGACGAAGCTGATCAATTGTCCGGTCCTGCCACCAGCGCTGGCCAACTTCTGGCTGACGGCAGAGCCGGCGCTGCTGAGCTTCTCAGAAGCAGAGCTCTGGACGCGCGAAAGACCCTCTTGTGCCTTGCTGGCGGTCTCCTGTGCCTTGCTGGCGGCTTCGGAGCCGACCTGCTTGGCCTTGGTGGCGGCCTCGGAGGTGTTGGAGGCAGCGCGACGCTGGATGGCGATGCGCGACTGGCGCAGGGCGAACCGGGGCATGATACGGGCCGACATTGTGTATTAGAGAAGATGTGAAGTGCGGAGACGGCGATGCAATGGCTCTGGAGTCGTGAGGTATCATCCTACTCCGTGAAATTGAGGTCGGCGTGCGGGAAGAACCGGCGACGCTAGCGTAGGGCTGGACAACTTTTTGGATCGACCTTGTCGCAACGAGACGAACTGAGAACCAAAAGTCTACGCTGAAGACAACACTCTCTCACAACATGGATCCTCTCAAGCTGCTGTCGCGATCGACTAAACTACACAAGAAACAAGGTGCCACCACAAAAGAACCTTCACTACCAAGTGGACAGGATGCCCGACCACAACTCTACGCCAGTGCAGGCGATGAGGTCAAAGAGACTTCTTCGAAAAAGCGCAAGAGAGCGCAGCAAAGCAAATCGGACGATGTGATGGATTCGGCTGCACCAGACTTCTTTGGAGGAGCTGCCCGCCCGATTGAAAGCTCGAAACCCCGACAGGACGACGAGACCTCGCAACCCGAAGATGAGGGCGCAGATGCTGGCGCAGACGACGAAGAAAATGAAGCTCACGCCCGGAAACTCTTGAAGCAGCACAAGCTCAAGATGACATGGTTGAACCCCAGTGCGACACCGAAAGGCAAGAAGAAGGCAAAAGAGGCCAAGAAAGAGCAAAACCAACATGTCTACCCACGGCCGCTCGAGCGATTCCACACACTGCGAAAGAGGTTCGGCATTCCACAGAGGGTGCAGGAAAATGTCTCGGAACAAGGATACGACCTTGCGACTGAAGTACAAATGGCCGCGCTACCTCTACTACTGGACAACCCGAATTCGTTCCTGCGTGCGCCGGATGGGCAAGAAGTCGTCAAACACGATTCATCGTACATCGACCTTCTCGCAGTGGCTCCGACTGGCAGTGGCAAAACTTTGGCGTTCCTTATCCCATTATTCAGCAAAATTATGAGGTTGCGCAAGGCAGGGCAGGATGGAGTAAGGCACACCACGGCTGTGATCATTGCACCGACGAAAGAGCTGGTTGGACAAATCGTGAACGAAGGCAAGAAGCTAGGATTGAACACTGGAATCAAGATTTCTCAAGTACGGAAAGGCATGCATTTGGACGGTCTCTCGGCACCAAAGGAAGAGTCTTCCGAGACCAAAGATGAAGGTGATCACTCGGTAAAGGTCGATATCTTGGTCTCGACGCCAGGCGTATTGCATAGTATCTTGGACGACAAGGACGGCCAACAAAGTGGCACTGCTCTGCCTGCAGTCGAGTCACTTGTGCTGGACGAGGCTGACGTTCTTCTGGATCCACTATTCCGGGACCAAACGCTCGCCATTTGGAACAAATTAGCACATCCAGACCTTAGGGTGAGCCTTTGGTCAGCTACTATGGGTAGCAACGTCGAGGACCTGGCTCGATCTACGATTTCCAGCCGGCAGAAGCGTCTTGCCGATGAAAAACGCGTAACAGTCACCGAGGCGCCGCTCGTCAGACTCGTTGTCGGATTGAAAGACTCTGCGGTGCCCAATATCCAACACAAGCTTATCTATGCTGCGACAGAGCAAGGTAAGTTGATGGGACTTCGACAACTACTCCACCCTACAACAACGAGCGCCGAGAGTGGACCACCGCTTCGCCCGCCCTTCCTCGTCTTCACTCAAACTATCGAGCGAGCCGTCGCTTTGCACTCCGAGTTACTGTACGACATTCCTGCCGAAGCTGGAGGCATCAGTCGCATTGCCGTACTTCACTCCGATCTTTCGGACACCGCGCGTGACAGCGTCATGACTCGCTTCCGCAAAGGCGAGGTCTGGGTTCTGATCACGACTGATCTGTTGTCTCGCGGTGTCGACTTCCGTGGCGTCAACGGTGTGGTGAACTACGATATTCCTACATCTAGCGCATCGTATGTGCACCGTGTAGGCAGGACTGGTCGTGCAGGTCGTGAGGGCGGAGTGGCAGTCACTCTTTACAGCAAGGAGGATATTCCTTACATGAAGCATGTAGCCACCGTCGTATCGATGGCACAGAAGCAACAAGGTGCGGCGGCTGGCGAGGGTGTACAACAATGGCTGCTCGATGCTCTGCCATCTATGAGCAAGAACGACAAACAGAAGTTCAAGAAGCGTGGTGTTGAGGTACGAACTGCCAGGGGTATGGCCAGTGACCCTCGTGGCGCAAAGAAGGCCCGCATCAGCACGAAAGCTGGATTTGTACGGAGAGAAGAGAACAAGAAGAAGGGAATGATAGCAGGGAGCAAGCAAAGGGCAAAGGCTCAACGGAAAGAGGGCGATGATGATGCCTCGGACTTCGGTGGATTTGATTGAGTCGAAAGGCACGGACAAAGTATTGATTCCAAGGGCGTTCGCCGCTGAAGTATGCAGTACCGATGTCACACTTGAATCGACCAGACGACACCGACTTGTGAAAGCCGAAGAACCACATATCATGTCTATTGTAAATTGACGAAAGCGCCACCATCCACCAACATCTGCGAGCCACTCATGTACGCGCTCATGTCACTCGCCAGGAACACTGCCGGCCCAGCAAGATCGCGCGGCTGTCCAAGTCGACCCAGTGGAATCCGCCCTTCCATGTACGCCTTCTTCTTCTCATCTGCCATGTCTTCGTCGTTTAGCTGTGTCCGGATGGTACCTGGGAGCAGAGCATTGCAACGAATGTCGTATTTGCCGAGCGCACACGCGCAAGATTGCATCAAAGACAGCACGCCAGCCTTGGTGGGAGTGTAATGTGTCTGCCCTGCGCCACCGACGAGAGCCGAAATCGACGAGACTCCGATGATACTGCCGCCTTGTGGTGTCTGCTTGGCCATTTGCTGTGCGGCAGCCTGGACCGCGAAAAATGCTCCGTTCAAGTTCGTGCCGATCGTAAAGTTGACCAGATCGGGTGATATGCTGGAAACGCCATCAACATGAGTGGCCGTTTGTTAGGATATCCTCGCCGGAACTCACGTCAGAAAGTCTGCGAATTCGCACACGCCAGCGTTGCTCACGAACACGTCCAATCGTCCAAACTTTTCCACAGTCTTTGCGATCAGATCCTGTCCTGATTCTGGCTTTCTGATGTCTCCGGGTACGCCAACAATCTTGTTGCCGGCGTCTCCTGCTTCTGCGACTAAACTCTCGAATTGTGATTTTGACCTGTCGTCTGGGAAGTAGTTGACGCCGATGCTAGCGCCCTGTCGAGCATACTCGAGGACGATAGCACGACCAATACCTGCGAAAAGCGTGTGAGCAGTGCCTGATGTTGAGATTCAGCACATTGGTGAACATACCTGTGACACCACCCGTTATTGCGGCAGTCTTGCCCTCAAGTAAGCGAGCCATGCTTATTGCGGTCGAAGTCTGCTGGAAAGACGAGTGGAATATTCGATCAACCGATAATCATCAACTATTTCTTCCCGGCTCAAGCGAGTCTCGAGCTTGACTCCATCGTCACAAGCTGTCACTCGGTTTCGTCGACTTGGAGTGGGTTCTTCGAAGTGGGGTCGTTCGGGGAAGCGACCACCGAGCTCGTTTCAAAGACCGACACGGGAAGCTTCCCAGTGACAACACCTCGAAAAACGACGCGTACGCTTACACGTACCGAGCAAGCTGTGTCCTTGCATCCAGATACACATCTAACATCACATTCTCCCGTAACGCCATCAGCCAAGCACCAGGCTGTGGAAAAAGCGAAGTCCCGAAGCCCCACTTTCCAGCCCTCTCACCTCAACAATGGCACGAAGAGCTGTTATCGATAGCCATATCCATCTATGGCCAGAGAGCGCATCAAATGAAGATGGTCACTCTTGGATGACACCTGGAATGCCCCTGGCGAAGCAACATATTCTACCAGACTACTACCAGGCTTCACGGCAAGATACGACCGAGGCTGGAGATGTCACCGTTGACGGCGTGGTCTATGTCGAGACCGACCGCCACTACGAGACACCATCTGAGAAACTCGCCGAGTGGGCAAGTAACCCGCTGGACGAGGTCAAGTTTGTACGCAAAATCGTGGACGGCGGGTACGGCGAGCGTGACAGCCGCATGCTCCTTGGCATCGTGTTATGGGCGCCAATGAACCAATCGCCTGAGGTGCTCAAAGAATGGCTTCACTTGGCCGAGGAGGCGGCCGGTCCAGAAACATGGAAGCGAGTCAAAGGCTTCCGTTTCCTGCTCCAAGCTATCCACGACCAGGACAAGTTCAAACAACTGGTCTTGGGCGAAGACTTTGCAGCCAACCTCAAGATTCTGGGCGAGCGTGGGTTCTCATTCGACATCGGCGTAGACCAGCACTCGGGCGGGCCCTGGCAGCTCGAGATCTTCTACATGGCTATGCAGCAAGCACACAAGGGAGTGCCGGGCGAGCAAAAGGTCACTTTCATCATCAACCATCTTTGCAAGCCAGACTTCAGCGATGTCACCACTCCAGATCATGAAGATCCCGACCACTACCGCTGGACCCAGTCGATCCAGAAGATGTCTCGCATGTCGAACACCTACATCAAACTTTCAGGTGCCTTCTCGGAGTTACCGAACCGACCAACAGCCAGCACCGATGTTGCTTCTCAGATCAAGCCCTGGGTTGAGCGGGTGGTCAGGCACTTTGGTCCGAAACGCATGATGTTTGGCAGCGACTGGCCGGTGTGCAACGTCAACGGACCAACTGATGAGAGTCCGTGGGTGACATGGATAAAAACGGTTGAAAGGTTGCTGGGAGAGCTTGTTCAACCCGACGAGCAACATCATGTTTGGCGTACGACTGCGATCGAAGCCTACAGGCTTCAGTTGAAAGACTGAAGATTGTTAAAGGTTTTGCAACTTATCGTAATGAGCATATAGGGAATATTGGAGTTTGAGGAACTCGCGGAGGGAGTATGCTTGAAGCAATCAGCACAGGACTGCCATGCTTCGAGTGTTTGTATCGCTCGCAAAGGTACACCAAGTCTATAAGCTTTCTCTCCTTCATGTGTGACCTGAAGTCGTTTATAATAACAACGTCCGCCCATGAATTCTAATGAACTCCAAGGATCTTCACGCTAGCCACTACTAGTGAATCTCCTACCCAGGGTCCCACATAATGGACATGGGTTTGACGCTATATCCGCCCTCGGGTTTGACTTGAAATGCGAATACCCGAGACTCAGGGCGCTTCTTGGCCCCATCGCAGCGTCATTTTGGCGACCTCGGTCTTCATGTTGGAGCGTGACCACGAATGCTTACATGTTCAAATCGCATTCGCAGATATCTGGACATTGCATCCGAATGCGAAATACAGAAAAGGGTCTGTCGTTCTTGAAAAGCTCGGAAGCGCCGTAACAAATATCGATTGCACAACAAGTCGAACAGGAAGTCGAATGACTTACACAGATCTCGCAACTCTTACTATGTCAAATCAAAACAGAAACCTTCTGCTCAAAAATGGCACAGCGCTCATCCACGGCGAAAATGACAAAGTCGACGCAGTCCGAACCGACATCTTAATTTCAGGATCGAAGATCTCAAAGATAGCAGCGAACATCTCTCCATCGCCAGGCAGCGAAGTCATCGATTGCACAGACAGAATCATCTCTCCCGGTTTCGTCGACACACACCACCACGTGTGGCAAACTCTCCTCAAAGGACGCCATGCCAACCAAACACTGCTGCAGTACATGCCGGGGGGCAATTTCACGTCAAGCTTGCATTCGGCTGAGGATACTTTCTGGGGACAGTTGGCTGGATGTTTGGAGATGATCGATTGCGGGACTACGTCTGTTGTGGATTTCGCTCACGTCAATTACTCTCCTGAACATAGTGAGCCGTCGATGCCTACGACTAGTTGGTGCTCGGCTAATCTTTTGACGCAGACGACCAGGTCATCTCGGCAACCGTCTCCTCCGGCCTCCGCTCCGTCTTCTGCTACTGTCCCACCCAACGAGTGGCAGCATGGTCGCCATTCGCCACCAAGACGGATTCTCTCGGCGACCACGTCCTGCCCACATTCGACGAACTCGCCGCGCAGGCCCCATGGGCCGACGGCCGCGTGACCTTTGGATTCGCATTCGACGACTTCCGGTTTCAGTCCAAAGACGCACTGCAGGCTCTGATGAAGAGGCTGGAAGAGAACAAAGTACAGCTGATCACTTACCACTACAGTCGAGTCCCCGACGAAGGCGCAACGAGCCAGACGGTCGCGCTTCAGGGCCTTGGGATCCTGGACAGCAGATTCTTGGTTTCGCATGGCGGCAACCCGTCGCAAGAGGATGCAGACATTTACAAGCAGTTTGGCATGCACGTTTCCAGTACCCCGAGCACAGAGCTTCAGATGGCAATGGGCAGTCCTGTCGCGGCTTTCCGAGATGATCTTGGAGACGAGATGCCTCGATGCTGCTCATTAGGGATCGACTGCCATAGCAACAACTCTGCTTTCATCCCTGGAGAGGCCAGAATAGGTCTTCAGTCCGCTCGCGCATCTCGCGGCGAGGTAAGCAATATTTCTGTCAGGTTATATCTACCGATGCTAACATTTAGCCCCGAAACAGAAATTCCTCGCCCAAGGAAAATCCCCTCTGTCAGTACATTACACGGTAGAAGAAGCCTTCAACCTCGCCACCATACGCGGTGCCCGTGCTGCCAAGATGGGAGACAAAGTCGGTAGCATCGCAGAAGGCAAACAAGCAGACTTGACCATCTTCTCTGGCACATCGCCCGGAATGGTCGCAGCAGCACAGCACGATCCCGTGGCAGCGGTCATCTTGCACTCCAGTCCGGGTGACATCGAACACGTTGTGATTGATGGCATCTTGCGGAAAAGGGCGGGTAAGCTGGTTGATGTTGAAGTTGAGAAACAGTCACAGGAATTTGTGGGTCAGCAGAAGTTGGCGTGGGCGGATGTGGCCGAGGAGGTGATTGCGAGGCGGGAAGTGTTGCAGAAGAAGATTGAGAGTATTGACATGGCGGCTGTAACGGAGGCTTTGATCGATCAATGGCATCTTGACAGGAGTAAGCTTGTTGACAGCCTGTGAGGTTACTTAGCTGTCATGTACGTAGACGAAAGGGTTGACTCCCCACTCTCAATGGAAACGGAAAACCAATTGCAATTGGTGTGATTCGCTTGTCACTAGTCCTTCTTCGAGTAGAAGGCTTGCGGTGCTGCGCCTGTCGCAGTTTTCATCCCACCCTGGCATGTTCCATTCCGTATGGTCTCCCGTAGTTGCGCTGTGCTACGTTCGTACCCAACCAGTTCCTTCACCAACCCATTGATTTCATAACCAACCTGGATTTTGTGCGACCCTCACGCGCACTTACTGCTATTGTGCAGCAGAAGCCGAATAAAAATGTGATCCAAGCCCGCTTCTGTTCCCAGCAAATCGCTTTCCTCCCCATTCTCCAGCCGACCAATGACCAGTCAGCGCAAACCAACGCACCCAGCTTCCTGTTCTTGCGGCCGCTGCAGTCTCACTTACGCTTAGTGAGCATCGCTGCAGTGGCAATGCCGACGATGATCAAAGCATAAAGAATCGACACCAGAACCGCATAGGAAAGCGCTGCATCCTTCACTGACGGGCTCATCGCCTTGATACGTCCATCGGTATGCTTCGCCATGAGGTAGTCGCAGTAGCCCCAGTAGTAGGCCATGCACAACGGTGGGCAAGCGAGCATGCGCATGAGGCACTTGTGGGAGAATTCGTTCTGCAACACCTTCATTTCCGGGTCCAGAGCCTCGCTCGGCGTCACAAGCATTCTGCCCTGCGTGTTGGAACGTTGGGCGGGCGAAGAAACGAATTCCGGATAGCGCGCAGAGGCGTTGCGGCCGTGGTAGGGTCTGTTGTGGTTTTCGCGGCGAGGGAATGGGTCCCATCGATTGGAAGCCTCTGCCATCTCGCGATCGGTGAAGGCGCCCTGGATATTCGAGGTCGGCGAACCGCTGATAATCAGGGCACGAAGACTCGTCTGGCTGCTCATAGCTGCACGCCTGGCGTGTCTTGGCTGCCCTCTAACGCGCTCGTGGGTCCGCAGCTCTGGCGCGAAAGGGGCCAGAGTCCCACGGTTTTCAATCGGGCTGTACACTGTAGCTGGGAATATCGGGGTGACTAGGCGTTCGCCGAGATCGAGACCGGAACGACTGTGGTTGTCAGAAGGAGTCGGGGTCCGACCGATGTCGCGGAACGTGCGGAAAGTGTTCACACTCTCGCTGAACTCGAGGCGAGTGTCAAAGTCATCGTGCGTTGGCGTCCGGGCAAGCAGATTGCGGCTGCTCTCGCTGGTGTCCATGTCCTCCGCGATTGCATCGTTAATGATCCTCTGGTTCGCAAGCACGAGTCTGTGACGGGGACTGAAGACTCCACGGACAGCGCTCAACCTTTCCATTGGCGTCACTGCACGAGGCACTCTTCTGGGCCGTTCTGGAGGTGAGGCGTTTTCTGCGTAGACTTGATCGGCAGCCAGCCTCACAGCCGAAGGATTTCTCCTGCGAATCTCCTCGAGCTCAATATCGTTGTTGCGAGCGCGAGTCTGAACACTTGTTCGGCGCCCGTGTTCCTCTTGGAAGACCTGGAAGTCCGTGGCGTAAGGCGATCCACTTCCGGGTAGAACATCTCCACTGTAATTGACGCGCTTGTCCTGCTCGAGGACCTTATGTTTGTACATCCGGGACATTGCCACCCTGGCCCTTTCGACATCGTCGGCGTCTGCGTTCGTCTTTGGTGCTACTCGGTACGGCCTCGAAGATTGGAGACCCGCAGCCAAGGTGTCTGACATGTCACTCAGGCGATTTGACTCTTCGTAAGTGCTCGTGTTGGCGTATGAGTCCTGGCTGGGACGAGTGTGGCCGTGGAGGAGTTGTACCTGGCTCTCTGATCTGGTGGTCTCCCAATCTCCTTCCGTGTCGCTGCGTATGGTGGCTTCAGACATCTCCCTGTAGTCCATTTGCATGTGAGGCCCTCCTCTGGGTATCTCAATGCTCCGAGAGCCGGGCAAGCCATACTGCGACCTCATGCTGTGGACGCTGGCTGTGGCACTCTGTAGTCCTGGCTCAGTCGCAGTCATCTCAGTGGCCGAAAGGCGAGGAGCTGGTCTCATGTAGGCTTCGTGTTCATCGCCTGGCGCGTTGGTCGCCGAGGGAGCCTCTGCGACGCGCTGCGCGGGAGTGAGATTGAGTAGCTGATTTGTGTCGCCGTAAGTGCGCTCGCTGGTGGGCAGCTCTGATGTCTTTTCAGACGACTCTCTTGCGGGCAATGCTCTTGCAGATAATGCTCTTCCGGACAATGCTCTTCCGGGCAATTCTCTTCCAGACAGTGCTCTTCCAGACAATACTCTTTCGGACAGCTCGCCACTCATGTGCTGTCGAATATCATCGGATAGCTGGGAGAAGACATCGTCCGAGTGAGTCGCCGACGAACCACTCTCCAAGGCGCGGAGAGTCTCCTCGTGCTCGAAGGGCGCATCTCGGGTGTAGTCGTAGCCATCAAAGATGCCGGCAAGGGTACTTGTCTCACCGGCACTATCATGGCCGAGTTGTCTGTGAAGAGAAACATTTCGTAAGTGTGTTCATAAGACGGGGCAAGGGAGATCGAGCCGGTACATACGCCGCCTGACGAGGCACGTCGGTGACCCGAAGGTTGAACGGGTCCGAGGGGACCCTCGGAGGCACAAGCGACGACGCAGAAGATTGATGGCTATCAGCAGCTGGTCCGGCTGTCTCCTCGACCTTGCGGAGACCCATGATGTTCCGGCGAGCGGTTTCGGTTGTCGAGTATAGTCTCTTCCTATTGAATCACTTGTCAGCAAAATGCAAGGGCTAATGCTGAGTGGGATGAACATACATGTCTTCGGGATCCTCAAAATAATCGTCTAGAAGTCCGTCAACCTCTGCGGGAGTCTCGAAGTGTGATGCGCACAGCAACAATGAGGCGTGCGGGTTTACTAGATCGAATGAGGCTCCTGGGGCATGTTAGCTGGGTTGGACGGCCGTGGTAGCTGCAGTGTAGGTACAAACCTCGATAGTGAATCTTTGCTGGGTGCTGCAAATCTCCTTGTAGTGAACATCAGTGATAGCACTTTAAATTGGCCCGGCGATGCGCTTACCACTGAGTCCAATCCGGTAATCTCCAGGTGGCGCCGGAAAATGGAATTTCGAAAGGGTGTAGGTGGATGATGCGATTTCTGAGGCGCTTCGAAGGCCGCCTTCCCTACAGGTAGACTCTGAAAAGGTGCCGTGAAATCCTTTTGGTCTTGTGTCGGAACTCAGAGTCTTGCGCTTGACAGGGCTTCTTCCTTGAGCGCGCGGCTTCCGAGGAGTGGCGATGATCAGTGGTTCCGGTGCAGAGCCGGACTCCAAGATGCCTGCTTGCTGCTGCTGTTGCTGCTGCTGTAGGCACCAGTTGTAGTGATCGCTTTGCTGTTCGTGTTCTAATCTACTACCGTTGCCGTTGCCGCTGCAGCTGCCGCTGCCTTCTTCGCCCTCGCCGATGTGGACGACCGCATGCACTTGCCAGGTGCCTTGCGGGTCAAGATGGGGGAGACGTTTGGCACGCCTTAAGCCGTACTTACGTTCGTTGTGATCCCAGGGGTCAAGAGAACTGAATTCTTTGGCGGCTGGTCGCGGGTCGTCGTAAAAGCTAACGAAATGCGCGGTTGTCGGTGTCACTGTCGGCGAAGATTGGATTGTCGAGCTGCCGGAGGAGAGCGAAGGTGAAGTGGCGAATCTGGGGGAAGGCGTTGAGGAGAAGTGTGGAAGAAGACAAGGAAGAGTTTGCTGGGATTGGTATTGGTCGCCGTTGAGGGGTTCTACGTCATCTGGACAAGGCCAGGATGACGGTGAAGGATCTTCAGTGTGCTGGCCGACGAAGATGGCGGTCGGTTTCTTGCGAAGACGTCTTCTGCTGTTGCCCGTGGAAAGGGAAGATTCGGAGCGAAACACGGGGCGTGGCGGGTGAGGTGTAGGTGTGCGTCGGGGATCTGGTGTTGATGGTCGCGGTGGGACGAGCGGAGGCGCTTCAGCGGATGGGGAGAGCGGAGTGAGGTTGAAGTCGAAGTCCGCGAGAAGCGATGAGGCGGGAGTAGCCATGTTAAACGGCGTGGTTCGCCTGCAGATATGCGCGGCTTCGTTTTGTTGTTTTTTCACTTTCGAACAGCTCACTGCACTCAGACCTCTTGCAATGAGGCTAATGATACTAGGAACGCCGCTCCCTAGTTTTCTCCCCTCCCAGTAGACAATGCGTGAGCCAAACGGGCCTCAATCTTCGACCAAAGGTCTGTTCCCGAGACAAGTCGAACAAGATGGAGTCAACGACAGGGTGGCGGGATGGATTGTAGCGGTTGGTATTGGCGCACCACGGGTATGCCTCTCAAGGGCAGTCGTTGCGATATAGGGCCCACTTGGTCGATTCCAGGAGCCAGTCTTCTCTTGTTGGAGTCTTCATATATTTAGCGTCTCCAGTCTCTCTCACACCAAGCACTTGCCAGACCGAGTTGTTTGTCAGTAGCCCTTCAAACCAGAATCAAGGAAGCAACAACACTGCGAAAGAAAATTGTACGGGACGGAAAGCATTGTCAACAGCAACCGTGCTCCGCCATCCGTGAAGAAGGCATGGGACCTGAAACATATTATTACCAGAGAAGGAGCCGAGCAAAATGGCCACGACCGCGCCCACAGGTACCACCCGCATCAGCCTACCACCCGACCGGTCGGTCAGCAGCGCCACAATATGTACCAGCGCACTGTTCCGGAGCAGAAAGCACATGGCTACCGGCATGATGGACACGAGCGAATAATCCGATGCTATTCCACCGTGGCCAGACACCGCACGCAGAGCTGGGCCGGGACCAAGGGACAGAACCACTGAAGTCCGGAAAGCCAATCACGAATCTTCTCCACGCCGAATCCACTCCTTCTCAAAAGCCCGGAGAAGGCTTCTGAAGGCTGTAATGCATGACAGAGACATGATTGTTTTGTTCATGGTAACATGGTGCCACGCCTGCGGCAGTTCTGTGGTATTTGTCGAAAGTGCTACCCTCGGTATATTCATCCGGACGGATGGCTTATCCTGGTATCACAGAACAGCAACAACAACAACAACAAGGCGAGCATCAACAACCGGAGATGTGCTGCCATCTCAAAAGGACATGATCGAAGAGATAGCAGGACACCAAGACACGCAGATACAGACAGGCCTCCATCACCATCTTCACATGTCAAAAACCGAACATAACATCTCATGTCATGTCATGGTAGCATCTATCCATCCAAACACTCCAACAACAATACTGTACATCCACACCGCAAGTCGCATGTCAGTCAACCCATCTCATTCTCCCCCATTCCGAGAACCCATGCTCCCCCAATCCTCCCTAGCCCAACCAATCACTCCCCCAAAACGGCCTACCCGCAAGGATTCACATCCTACAAAGTCTGGTAACGCTTTCTGACGACTCCTCCCACCAGAACCAATCACCGGGCACAGCCAAACAATTCGGTCAAGTAAACTAGCAAGGCTGCATGTGCAGTAAACTAGGTATGCAGGTCATAATGATTCGACCGACGGAACGAGATGAGGACCATTTCGCATCCTATTCCTGGCTCCGCTGGCTGGTACTTACGTACTTCATGTACAATCAGCAGCAACAGTGGCGGTGCCAGCCAATCGCAAGCCCGAAGCGCTGTTTGGATGATGGAGGGTTGTTTCAGGCGAAGATGCAGAAATGTGAAGAAATGTCTCACCATCGCAAAGGCAACCTTTACTGCGTGATCAATTGCGTTGTTAGTCCTGATCCTGTCCAAGCCTGCAGACTCGGGTGTCGGCTTTGCTGCGGCGGGATGGCGGCTGGGACGGTGATGTGCATGTTTGCATGATGGATATCTGGGTGGAAGGAGTCGTGGCTCTTGACTGGGTCTGGGCTGCATATTTGGGCTGGCCAGTGGGGAGCGAGAAGTGTATGCTGCTTGTCTTTTGTGGGTTTACGTGGTCATGCATGTGAGCCTGATTTCCCCTCGAAATGGCTCAAGGTGCTGCTGCAGTGGTATTGGCATGTACATCTGCACTGAGACCTGACGGTGACACAAGAAGAAGAGACTTTTTTCTGGAAGAATGGTAATCTTTTCACATTAACCGCTACAAGTGAGAGATGATCTTTTGCCAGATCCTCGATTTTTTTTTTCCCAAACCCTTGCGAGATGTTGGCCGTGAAAATGCCGTTCCATCGCGTCCCTGTGGTATTCCCGCAAAACGCCACACAAAAAAGAGGCACCAGGCCTATTTACCAAGCAACAAATGAAACGGAAGGAGAGGGATGGTTACAAACGTTTGCCCGGTACAAGAATGAAAAGACAGCAGAGCGCTGCGTCGACCAGCGCTATCCACGCAAGGCACATGAGTGCGCGCTTGTTGAGGAGTTTCCTGCCATGCCAGTCAGTATGAATTCTTCCCAAAGTAAACGGAACATTCCAACCATACCTTACAAAGGGCTCCTTGATCTGTGAGAAGTTCATGAAAGTGTACTCGCTGTATCCAACGAGCGCCAAGATGGGATCCATCATGTACTGGTGAGTCGCCAGCAGATACACACCCACTGTGAACGGCAGGATTTCCCAACATCTCGTGCTCCGGCTAGCGTCCAAGAAGATCAACACAAATGCTGTCCACAACGCGCCGAACAGTGCGATCAAGCCGGTGATCAGTCGCAGCATCATGCTCGGCGCAACAATGTTTCCCAGGGCTTTTGCCCGCAAAAATCCAGGGAAAGCATCACGCTCCATGGCCTGGAAGACGTAGTCCTTTGCTGCGTCGAAGACTTCTGGGTCGTCTCGGCCCTCCTTTTCAATGCTGTTTGTGATGTCGTTGAGGATACCCTGAGGAAGAATAATTTCGCGCTCGGCGCCGGGCAGAAGGTATGTGTAGAGAATTTTCTCGGCAGAGGCGCGAATATCGGCGCGAGCTACAGTTTGGTTGGGCGATTGGTTGCTGTTCATTTGCGGCGATGGTGTATTGGGCGAGTGGCCATCGACGCCCATGTAGCTGGGTCGTGGAGGCGCTTCCGAGGACAGGGCGTCGCTGTGATTGCTGTGCTGGCTGGCCTTTGGAGAGTGTTTACTGCCATTCTCATTGCGAAGGAAGGCAGATAGACCACCCTCGCTGCCGCGGTGACGGTGGCTAGGGCCTTGCTCGGAAGAGTGTCGCTCAAAGTTGTCCAGTATCTGCGAGGATCGCTTGCTTCCGCCGCCTTTCTCGAGCTCAGGAGTGCCTACAAGGACGGAGCGGCGTAGTTCGCGTACGTAATGGCGGCACAGGGACATGTGCTGGGAGACATCGAGCCTGTTTGTTCCAGTGTTGTCAGTCCGCGTCCTTCAATGTTCCCTAGCAACCAAATCCGCCAGCCCATGAGCGCATTGCGCGTGTCGCGCATGGCATGTCCTCGGCTTACCAGAAGTCCAAATAGTCCACGCTCCGCTGCACATCGCGCATGTATATGTAGAAGGAGAAGAGGTCGACTGGGGCTGTTGTGCGGCGCGACAGGACCTCGAAGAGGTTGGGCAGCCTGTCTCTCGGGCCCATTGAGTCGGGCGTGGGTGTTCGCGACGCCATGGTCAGCGGTGATATGTCGACGGATCGGTGGAAAGAATACTGCTCGAGGTGTTGTAGGTGGGTAGCAAATGTGAGAGCAGCAAGAGGCTGGTCAGTCGTTGGACATGACGTTCCTCTGAGGATGGAGATGGAGAGGGAGATGAGAGATTGGGCAAACGCCAATCAGCGACCAGGGTGACCTGCAACGGGGCCAGAGCGCGACAAAGTTTCTGTCCTGCATTTAATTACATAAAGTCGAGTTGTCGCCGGCGGCATCTTGGACCTCACACAATCAAGTATGTCTATTGATTGTTTTGTTCATTGCTCGTAACATCGCGCGCTGTTGAACAACGTTGTATCGTTCTACCTAATGTACGCGTTGATAGGTACTCATTCTACCGTAATTTACAAAGTGGATCATGTACAATGGATCGTCACATGCGAGACCACTTATGTTGTCCAACATCGCAATCGAGAACTTATCCACTCTTAAGACCGTAGCACTACTAGCTGATCCAATGTCATCACCGGCTCGACACTCGATGTACATATGTCGAGATGCTCATTGGCCTGTCGGGATGGGCGATCAACCACAACCCTAACCCTTCCTCGATATCACGCATCGAAAGCATACACTTACAGAAGCGCATATCGTGACCGTGTGAATCGTATGAGGCTGAGTAGTCTAATAAGCAGCAGGAAATGGGGGGATGCTGTCGAGGTGCCATCAATATCGGCCTCCAGAACGTCGATGTACGGCGTGTTCAACTTTCCGATTGCCCTAGACGGATCGAGGTAAACAATTCAACTACGCTCGACAAACGATAACAAATGAGACTCGGACCCTCGGGAATCCTCGACACTCGTTTGAACATATTTGCACAGTGACACGAGGCAGAATCAACTTCGGATACGAGATCCACCGAACACAAGCGAGGCCAGTGACGATAGTGGGAGTTGTCCAGGCACAGAAAAGCCCACGAATACAGCCATTGGTGGCAGCTAACTGCATTCGGCATGGAAGCGCAAACAACGACACCCTCCCGCTTTGCGTTGTCACCCTCGAGGTGTGTCTGATGATTAGAAATTGATTGTGCATGCCTCCCAATAGTGCGACTCAAGCTGGCCTAGAGGGTTACGCTGCTTTGCTACCTCAGTCGAAGGCAAGCAAGGTGTCAAGATTCGAGTCCATGGACAAAGTCTGACAGACCTCTAAGTCGTGGGTCTCGTTGGATCGAAAGCACGAGGTGGCTTGATATCTTGTCGTATCACCATGTCTGACCTTGGTCTTGTTATAGTGGATAAGCACGCCTTCCATGTCTTGGCCTACAACACCGGCGATCGAGGAAGCAGACCCCGGAGTCGTTTGTGATGACAGCTAGGGTTCTTCAGCTGGTAGTGTTTTTTGTTGGAAAGGCGTCTCAAGATGACTGCCGTCAGATCAGATACCGGCATTGAGGCGTGCAGGTCAAAGCTGATGAATGCCCTGCATCTCGAGAAAGGTACGAACGAGGCGGTATGGAATCTTCTGGTGAGGCGTACCCGAGCATTTGATCGTGGAGGCGTCTAGGTCCTGTCACCCGGTCTTCGCTTCTGGGTGTCGAATGCATGTATGGTTGCATCATTGTTCGGATGTGTCTTGATAGATCTTAACCTTAGCAGCAGCCACAGCGAGCCATCGTGAAGACTGGCATCTTCCGAGTCGCTCGAAATAGGAGCGGATCGACCCGCGTCTAACCACAGCCGACCAAGCGTCCAACCTCACTTCTCTTCCAAGACATGTAACCTCAGTTCGGCCGGTTCCTCCGAAAGCCATAGTACTTGCTGCGCCGCTCGTATGCACCGCAGAAATACTTTGCACATGTCATTCACGTCGATTGGGTGCATAGGGCTGACAGACCACTCCACTATGCACGGCAAGGCCTACTCAGTGAGCCACAACCGCACATGGTCAACGGCGCCCTGCCCAACGCCTTTCGATCATGCAACGCTGATTACTGTATGCTACGCTCGCATGGCATAGCGTGGCCCGTCCACACTATCGCCTCGTGTTCTTCCTTCACTCAGCCTAGCGAGAGAGTGTAGAGTGCTGCTCGTAACTCACCGACCATGCTCGGTGCCCACGATTAGCATCAACCCTCGCCATGCTTTGGCACCCTTCCCGGAATGCGGTAGAGGGCCATCGATACCAGACGCATGGTATATCAACCAGGTCATCCCATGCAGTAGGTCGATCTTTTCCATCCTACATCACCATCAAATAATCACATCAGCATTTCCTACTTCGCCCTTTGCTTCCAGCACCTGGATCACACTCGCTTCAGATATCCAGACTACTCTCGCTTGGTCCTGATATCTCCCGATCATTTCTTTTTGGCACTGTTCTCTTTAGTAATCACGATAATACCGACACTTCCAACTCCGATCACTCTAGCGAAACCAACGATCATGCTTCGCACTCTGGCATTCATCGCAGCGGTTGGCGGCGTAAGTGCTTTGCCGGGTGGATATGGCGAGCCCGCGGCATACCATCACCCCCCTCCATACGCATATGGTACTGGATCTACTTCCGCCGCTTGGAGCTCGTCAACTCCTGCGCCGTACCCATCAAGTTCATCATCCAGCAGCAGCAGCTCGTCTTCGGCCAGTTTGTCAAGCTACCCAAGCAGTTCATCCACTTGGTCACACAAAGCTCCTTCTTCCTACCCGACTTGGTCGGCTTCCAGCAGCTCTTCGTTGACCGTGCCAGTGCATCCCACTGGTGGCTACTCTCACTCGAGCTGGTCTTCTTCCTCTTTGAGCTCTTCCAGCTCGATCTGGAGCAAGACTCCCGTGTACCCAACTGCACCACACAGCGACTCCCACAGCAAGCCTCCTGCGTATCCAACTGCGCCGCATAGCGATTCGCACAGCAAGCCGCCCGTCTATCCAACAGCACCGCACAATAAACCTCCCGTCTATCCGACTGCACCGCACAGCGAAGGCCACAGCAAGCCTCCTCACGCGAGCGGTGGTGTGTACCCTACAGGCGGAAACCCTCCTCATCCAAGTGGTGGTGTCTACCCGACAGGTGGCAGCATCTACCCGACAGGTGGCAAGCCTCCTCACCCTACTGGCCACCCTACGCCGCCTAAGGACCACACGACCACCGAAACTGCTACTACTTACACTACGCTCACGACATGCCCGGTCACTTACACCACTGGAACTGAGACTAAGACTAGCCTTACGACCAGCTTCGTTACTGTCACATCTTGCAAGGGCGGATGCGCTCCAGCTGAGCCGACGACTACGCACATTCCGGGCACTATGACCTCTGTCATCTACTCGACCAGCACTTACCCAGTGACCGAGACTCTGACCTCGTTCGTGCCTCACAGCTCGCCCGTCTACACTCACGGCGGAACAACGTACTACAGCACCTCGCTCTCCATCACTCACGTCCTGACCTCCTACATCTCGACCGTCACCAACAGCATCACCGGTGTTCCATCTCCCAGCACGCTTGTCAGCCCTGTTACCATGACCCACCCCGGCAAGCCTGAGGAGACCACTCCCGTCGAAGAGACCTGCCCGCCCGCTGCCACGGTCTACATCAGCAAGTCCGCAGACTGCCCGCCTGCAGCTGTCATGACCGTGACAGAGACCATCTACGCCGGTATGCCTCCTGCACCGACCAAGGGCTCTGATTCGCACACCACCGAGACAGCCACCATCACTCTTGGTAACGGACAGACCACCACGGTCGTGATCTCCTACACTGCCACCGCCACCAACACCCCTCAAAAGCCGAACGGCCCCGGCAACAACCCTCCCTACCCCAACGGACCCAGCGATGGCTCCAATCCGCCATCCCCGACCGGCACTGGAAGCGACCACGGCTCTAACCCATCTCCCACTGGTGGCGTCAAACCCACAGGCGGGCATGTGAAGCCCACTGGTGGTGAGGCCAAGCCGACTGGCGCTCACCCGCAGCCTTCCGGCCACGCTGTCCCGGAGCACAGCGACAAGTCTGAGTGGAGCTGGCCTGCGAAGTACGGCTCTCACGGCTGGTAAACAGTCCATGAAGACTGTGAAGAATGAACTTGAAAGCGTTTGATATTAACTGATGTTGACATGAGCGATGTATATACTTGATTTGAGGGTGCTTAATTCGACACGATCCTTTCACGATACGATAGACATACAGCAGGATTAGTTTGGGAGGCTTGACAATTTTGGCGCTCATAGGTGCTGAGGTAGCTTCTTCATACTTAGCTGATTGTTATTTAACACCTGGTTCTTAAATTCCGATTCACCAGATCATCTCACGGCAATTTCTATTAATTATTCTCGATTACAAGTAAGAGACCCAAACCCACCTATCGCTAAAAGCGTGGTGCGCAACATCGCCCTGATAGACGTTCGATAGACTTGCGCATGCTAATCATTCACCGAAAAATGGCCAAGATGGGAAAAGTGGAGCTGGTAAGTGAACGGAAAACCTCACTTCACGACCTCACTTGGCTCTGATTGGCTGCAGGACCTCCGGCGCTAAGAACGGACCGCAATACCTCTAAAAACACACCTTGGACGCTACATACACGTAACTCTACCAATATTACACCGATTGAACTATCGCTTAGATTAAACTGGAGCTAAAGATAGAGGGTAGGGATATATCTATTCGTTCTTTAAATAATGTAACTTTTCCTTTTTCGACGGCAATAATATAGTATACCTAAACTTAATTAGACGCTAACATGTCTATAATATAATAGGGCTGCTAATATTACCGCTTACTAAGATGACTTACTAAGATGATCTTAATCTAGTAAGATACTAAAGCATAATTCCGATATTTTATTAATATCTTATTAGTATATATTACTATAGTAGAAACCCGCTATAACGGTCCCCTTTATAGCGGTATCCTCGCTATAACAATGACCTTAGAAATCCCCGACTTAGGGCACATACAAATCCCGGTATAGCGGTATACTAGTAAGGGTCCCTCTATAGCCCCTAACAAATCGCTATATAAAAGGCGCTAAAACTAGCATTAGTAGCTAAATATACCCGATTAGGCTAGATTCTTACCTAATCTCTGTCTGATTCAGGCATCCTTAGGCCGCCACACGATCACGTGACGTCTGTATATACCGGTAACTCTCTATAGCGGTAAGCTGAGGTGCTACCGAGGCCATCGTTATAGCGGGGCTCTACTGTATCAGCACTCTTTCGAGATACGGATAGACTTTAGCATGGACCACGGGGCCCACACTTTAAACCCTTGCGCTAAAGAACCGCTCGACTCTCGAATCTCCAAATTTCTGGAGAAGAAGTGCTTTAACTTACACAAGACCCAAAATCCCACCACCCACTCCCTCACATTCCCAAGCGAATCCACACCATGGACGCCTCCGGATACCTCAAAAAGCACGGCTGGCAAGGCTCCGGCCACTCGCTCGACGGCACCGGCCGCGGCCTCAAGAAACCCCTCCTCGTCAGCAAAAAAGTCGACGTCCTCGGCGTCGGCCTGAACAAACACGCCGCCGTCTCCGACCAGTGGTGGCTGCGCGCTTACGACCAGGGGCTCGCGACTCTGGGGACTGGCAAAGAAAGCGCTCTTGCGCAGGCGCAGAAGCATGGTGTTAATCGCGGAGGACTTTATGGGCGGTTCGTGAAGGGCGAGGGCGTGCCGGGGACGCTGGGGCAGGATATTTGGCCTTCGACTAAGACTGGTGAGGGCGCGGAGGTCAAGAAGGTTGAGGCGACGAATGGCATGTTGCCTACGCCGCAGGACTCGGATGCGCAAGAGGAGAAGGCGGAGCGTAAGCGCAAGCGGGCGGACAAGGCTGAAGAGAAGAAGTTGAAGAGGAAGGCGTACGGTGGCAAGGAGGACTCGGGGGAGAAGGCTGCTAAGAAGGCGAAGAAGGAGGCGAAGAAAGTTAAGGCTGCGAAGGGAAAGACTTCTGGTACTTCGACTGCAGATGCCTCTGGTGCTGAGGAAGAGCTTGTCTCGGAGAAGCGTGCGCTCTACGCAAAACGTGCCGCTGAGAAGGGCGTTTCGCTCGAGGCCTACATTAAGAGACGGCAAGAGAAGTACTCTGCGAAGAAGGACGAGAAGCGGAAGTGAGGAGTTGGACATGAGTTGCGTTCATTTGATACAAGACGAGACATCTTGCACGTCGCATGTCTCTTTGCTCAGTCCTCGGCGGTGGCTAGCCGTCTTTGCTCGATGGATCCATTTCTGGACAATGAAGCTCAAGCTGCTTCGGAAAAGCACGCACAAGACGAAAGGCCGTACTGGTGCACGGTACAGAACACGGTTTCGAGGACGAGCTTGGGCGGAGCTCGAAGTCCTGAGGGCACTGTGGGCAAGGGAAGACAACAGGCCTTATTGGAAGCCACTGTCTTGTCGGTTCGCAAAGGAGATCTAGGCGATCGAGCCACTGAGGCAGATGCGCCGCAGATCCGACACTGGGCACGATCGAAGGCGACGGGAAGCAAAGAGATTCCCGCGAGACCACTTACCGCGACGTGTCATGAGGATACTCTATAAAAGTAGATGCTGGGGACGATTCGAGGCTTAAACAGAGCCATAGACCGACCGGTCATCGGTCACCTGTACTCAAAAGAAGAATTTCTCAATGCCAACGACAGTCCATCGACATAAACTCCATCGACGGGCCAGGGCTCCGGTCTCTGCCAGCTCACAAGCAAGCCCTCCGAGACTATGTATACAGACCAGAAGCAGCCAGATCTCGCTTGGATTGCAGCCATATCAGGAGCGAAAGTTCTGCCTCCATACAGTTATAACATAGTTGAACATGCAAAGGCGCAACTGATACGATGTTAATGGTCTGTGATAACATTAGATCTGACAAGCAGCATAACTGTACAATCAATCTCGCTGAACGCGCAATCCAAAACCGACTTGCGTCCCGTCTATCTGAACTTGCTGACAATCACAGCAATAATCAGAAGAACCAGCACCGTGATAATCGCAATCGTGACCATCTTGTTCGTAGCCATCCTAGGAAAAATCCGTCAGCATAAGTCATGTTCAATCGTAATCACCACAAGCTCGGCAAATACCTTCGCGCCATGCCCTTGAGCGTCTTGTTGCTCCTGTCCGTGTACCCCTCACTCTCCAAAAGAGTACCCCTCGTGTGCTCGATAACTTCGCGCTGGCCCGCAAGATCCGACAGCGTATTGCGCCCAATATCCTCCGTCTCGAGCGCCAACCGCTGGCTCTCCCGCAGCCGCCCACTGCTCCTCTCCAGCCTATCTGTGCCGCTCAGCAGCTGCTGCCTCTGCTCCAGCTGATCATCCCGCGAGGGGTCGTCTGTGTACCGCTTGCCGAACAGCGCCGACTTGTCGTCCTGCAGCGTCTTGAGCTTGCGCTTCGCGCCGTCGACGTCGCTCTCGTAGTTGCGGAAGCGCTGGTTCACTTTGACTTTGAGGTTCTGCGGGATGTTGGACTTTTCCAGGCGCATGGAGCCCAGGATCTCGGCGGCTTCTTCGAGGGCGCGCTCGGCCTGGCTGATGGCTGCTTTCCTGGGCTCGCCGGCGAGTTCGGGGATCTGGTCGAGTTTCTGGCTGAGGTCGGCTTGGACTAGCTTTAGTTCGGCTTCGTAGCTGCTGAAGCGCTCGGAGCCGGCGTCGGTGTCCATGATGGATGGTGTGGGATGTGCTGGGCTGGGTGGGTAGTTTTGATAGCTTGCGAAAGTGCTGCTGTGGAATTTGTCGTGTTCACGTGATGTGGAAGTGCTACGGCGCGGTGGTGAAGAGTTGATTGTCGGTGCCTTGGGGTTGGCTGGATCATGTTGGAATCTCTAGGCACCGTCACGCTGGCCGGGAAGGGCGACCGAATGCAGGCTAGTGGAAGTACTTACGCCTCCGATTGGGTGTCACAGATCTGGTACCTACATGAAATCGACAACGACTTCCATCGAGAAGTGCATGAATACTGTATTCGACTTCGTCACCAATAAACATAAACACATGGTCGAATAAGAGTTGTTGACCGCCACCATGAGGTCGAAATGCGACGGCAAATGCTCCGGGCTCCACTCCTCCCCGGCCTCTGGATCTTTCGGGCCGTTGTTGCCCTAAATAAACATGGTGCCATCATACATCTTACCTAAGGCAAGGACCTGCCATTCGTCGCAACACCAGCACCTGTCCACATCTCCCGTGGGACCGCACATCAAATACTCTATTCACTAGCACGGTCTGGCGCCGTTAGTGAGGCTTTTTGCAGGCAGAAGAAGAACAAACGCCCCCCGATCTCGCAACAAAGGCTCGAACATGGCACCTACACGTGAACATCGGCGCAAAGTCGCCATCATTGGCAGCGGATGTGCTGGTCTCGGTGCAGCATGGGCTCTGAGGAATAGCGACTATGAGGTCCATGTCTTCGAGAAATCCCACAAGCTCGGTGGCCATACCAACACGCAACCCTTCCATGCCGGTGGCACGACCGTGCAGGTTGACACTGGCTTCATTGTCATGAATGCTGCAACATATCCCAACTTCCTCCGCTTCTTGAAGGAGGTTGGTGTAGATCCTGTGGACTCAGAGATGACCTTCTCCGTCTCACGCGACAATGGTGCTTTCGAGTGGTCTGGAGAGGCTAAGGGCATCTTCGCCCAACGGCGGAACTTGTTCAGACTCAGACATTGGCGCATGATCTTCGACATCATACGCTTCAATCAATTTGCACTGGACTTGCTTGCCGACGATGATGAGGGAATTGTGACCAGGCTCGGAACCTCTGTTTCAGGGCGAAAGCACTCGAGAGACATGACCATCGGCCAGTACTTGGAAAAGGAAGGCTACTCGCGAGCATTCAGAGACGACTACCTGATTCCCATGACTGCTGCAGTCTGGAGCACATCTCCCGACAAGACGAGTCTGGAATTCCCAGCTCACACTCTGGTCCGATTCATGTGGAATCACCACTTGTTGTCAACGCTGGCAGTCCGTCCGCCTTGGCTCACCATCGATGGAGGCTCGCAACGTTACATCGACGCCATCATCAAAGGCTACCCAGCTGGCAAACTACACCTGCACACATCATGCGAAGTGACCAACATTGTGCGTCCATCATCCACGGGCGAGACTGGAGTTACTGTCTCCTGGATCGACAACAAATCCGGTCGCATCGAGGGCGATATGTTCTACCACGCTATCATGGCAACACACGGCGATGATGTACTACCGTTGCTCACGAAGAATGGAAACAACCAGGATTTTTCTACAGCGCAGCAGGCAAACCAGAAAATCTCGAAAAAGTCTTCCGCCCTTCAGACTGTCTCGAAGGAAGAACACGAAGTCTTTTCAGCCTTCCAGACCACCGAAAACATATGTTACCTTCACTCCGACATGAGCTTGATGCCGCGACGCGAGGCGACATGGAGCGCCTGGAACTATCTCACCCACTCGTCGCCCAAGACATCTTCATACTCTTCCGCCGTGAGCTTAACATACTGCATGAACATCTTGCAGCACTTGAAAGTCAGCAAGGTCGGCCCTGTTCTGGTCACCATGAACCCTCGTCACCCACCTGCCCGTGCGCTGACGCAAGGTGAGTTCATCTACCGGCATCCATTGTACACCGTGGAGGCTGTCAACGCACAAAAGCGACTACCTGCCCTGCAAAACACTCGCGGCGTCAGCTATTGCGGCGCATGGACGAAATATGGCTTCCACGAGGACGGTTTCAGCAGTGGGCTGAAGGTCGCCATGGACCATCTGGGCGCGAAGCTGCCTTTCGAATTTGTCGACTCGACATACTCCAGAGGACACAAGCCGGTGTTATGCTGGAAGGACTATGTGCTGAGAACGGTGCTGCTGCTTTTGACGTTGTGGATATCTGTTATTGAGTTCTTCTTGGGCCTACCGGTGATCAGGACTTTCGTCCCGTTGGTAGAGTTTACCGCAGGGAAGGTATTGGATATGGCGGAGCTTGTTGGCCTGTTGAAAGACCCGGTTGCGAGATGAAGCACGGATGGACTTGTGGAAGACGTTGTAACTCGTGCTACAAGCGACTGGCATTTTTTTTCCCTTTCTCAACTTCAATAGATACACTTTATGGATCATATAATTAGTAGGCTCCCGGTGCAGCAAGGGTCAGTGTTTGATCAAGTCACTTGACATCAGTCTTCGTTCTTCGTCGTAACCAAAGCGTTGCCCCAGACTTCAAGCCATCCCACCAAGAACTTCTTCTCCCTCCTGTGTCCCTCGCACTCTATCCACGACTCAACACTATATATCCACCCACGCTTCCACCATCCATAGTTACGCAAAAGGCCGTCATGCTTCCTCCAATTGATCCGACGGTGCTATCCACGAACCCTCAATTCTACATTCTCTACCGAGATTTGTGCACCGTCAAGCTCAACCTCGACGGCTCTTCAACCCTTGACCAGAAAACGCAGAAGGATCGAGATGTTTTCGCGACGGTAAGTGACAATGGCTTTGTATAAAAGATACCCTCGGGTCATGTGTTTGACCCTCACCCACAAAGTTTGATGTTGACATTGTGTGCTGTAGGACTTGAACACCGCCAGACTCCAGGCAGCAAAACGCGACCTGATCAAATCGGAGCTACGGAATCTCACATACAGAGCAGACGCTCTTCCTGAAGAGGTAGGCGCGTAATTCGCATTCGTAGGAGGATCTCGGCTGATGAAACTCGCAGCTACAAGAGCTGGTGGCCATCACAGCTGCGACACTGGACGGCAACGTGCCTGAAGACGACCAAGATCTGGTCCAAGAGTACATCGAGGCGCTCATTGTAAGTCTATACATTGAGCATGTCTCATATATATCTCAAGACCTCAAGCTGAGAGATTCGCAGGATGATCCACACCGGGTAGCAGCAGCGATCGAGCAGAACCTGAACCGCAACGCCACCGCCCTGTCTCAAGCCGTAACATCAAGTCACAAATCTGATCCCGCGCAGATGCCTCGGACTCTGGCCGAGCTCAGCAAATCCATCGCGACCCTCAAATCAGACCTGAACACCGCTCGCCTCGACATCACGCACGAATCGAGCACAGTACATGAGCTTTACAAACAGATCCTCGCAAGCAGTATAAGGCTGCTGGAGCAAACTATCCACGGCTCTGTCTCCAGAGCGTCAAAAGCGAAAGCAGAATATCTAGCGATCGTGGCCGAAGGCATGGCGAAGAAGCTCGGAATCCAGCACCAGCAACTTCTCGCGCAGCTTTACTCCGGCGACTTGCAGGAAGAGCTGCAGGAACGGTATGCAGAAATCTCACGAGAAGAGAGGACTACAAGAAAAAAGATCGCGATCGCCGAAGAGAAACTCGAACAATATCGTGCGGGGAGGGGGATGGAAGGATTGGCGAGCGAGTATGCGGAGATCCTTGTCGAGACGGCTAGGGTGCGTGAAGAGATCGCGAGATTGGAATCGCAGCAGGCATGATGAAGTTGCATGATTAATAATCTCTGGTATGTGTGTTTTTGCCAATGCGGCTTAGCGAACGACAAGGATGAGCGTGGCCCTCGCTAATCGGCTGAACTTCAGCCCAAGGCCCCCCGGATGCTTCGGTTAAGTATATCATCATGTCGCTCATAGATGCATGCATGCAACAGTGAAGACAGCCATTTCATCTTATCAATTCAGCAACATCAATAATTGCATTTTTTTACCCCAACCAGCAAAGATGGCCGACATACTGCCTCAGATGAGAGAGGCTTTCGAAAATGGACCCATCGCACGAAAGGTAAGCATATTCTGCACATCAGATCCACACACACATCGTCAGCAACAACGAGAAATGTAAAAGAGAACACAGCTCACCTTTCCCACCCCTCTAAGATCAAAGCCGACGCCCAAAACCAAACTTCACCCTCCTTCTACCTGCACTGGATGAAATCGCTCGAAATGACCGCCGCCTTCAAGCACTCGCCCACCCACACCCAAGTGACCTTCCGCTTCCCAGTCCAACGCGAATACCTGAACCCGGGCGGAACTCTGCACGGCGCGGCCCAGAGCCTGTTTTTCGATGTCTGTACCGCGTGGCTGCTGGGGCCGATCGCGCGCAAACCGGACTACTGGTGTTCGTTCGGGACTTCGCGGAGTTTGAATGTGGTCTATTTGAGGCCGGCGAGGGAGGGGGATGTGCTGACGCTGGAGTGTGAGGTGAGTTGTCTCCATCTTCCATTTTTGTTTGACAGTTTTGGATGAGTTCTGGACGGTTTGGTTTGCAGAACACTGACGAGCGATTTTCGAACATCCAGACTGTCAATGTTGGCAAGCGTTTGGCTTTGCTGAAGGGTGTGTTGAAGAGGGAGGATGGCGTTCTTGTTTCGACGTGCGAGCATCAGATGTATAATGTCGATGCCGATGCTGCTGCTAAGCTCTGAGGGTATGGTGCCGATTTTTCTAGTTCTGATCAAGAGAGTAAACCAGAGAGTTCCATATGTTCGAGTTCGAGCGGATTCCGGTCTACACTGAGAACTGACAGAGGAAGTAGTGGGTTGTGATCACGTGTTGACAATTCTCACATCAATCAACGACGTCAAGTATAGACTTATAGTGACGCCTCCACTAAGAACGCCTAGGACATATCGATAAGTGAGACTATAACATCGGCCTTTTAAGCTTCCACCCTGCATTTGGAATCGTTGCGATCAGTAGTGGCTTGAGCGATTGAAGAAGGGAATGATGGAAAACGTTTTCGGAAAGAGATGGCAACAGAGTCGATCCGATCTGCGAAACCGCCCAAACGTAAATGCTCAACGATGGATCTAACGTTAAATCTCATTGGAGCTCACAGCATCTCGCCCATTACTCGTCTCCGTTACCATTATCACGATGATGTTATCAGTCCACAGTTAAGCCGTTACGCTTTCCACTTTCGAACAATGCACTCTTTTGAGACTTCTTGACGTTACAGTTTCCGCAGGCGAGGTGTATATGAACAGCATACTGAGCCTTAGCAATCGCCATCCGATTGGCCAGTGATGCCAATTTGACAATTGGACAGCGATACTCAAGGTTTAGCTCATCGTATACACCTCGCTCGCGGAACAAGGGGACACTGTGCGGTTGGGCGGCCTCAACAGCTCTTGAGGGGACGGGATTTGTTCGTCATCCCAAATATCGGAAGGAAAGAAAGCTGTTCATGTAGTCCTGATATCTAACAGTTCCAGTCCGCATATACTATCACCACATCAATCCCATCTCGTTTCGCGCTCCAAGAATCAAGCAACAACACCAAACACCAAACACCAATTTCAGGACATCCGATACCTGTACAATCTTCAACATCACAATCAGATCGAATCACTCACCCACACAATGGCCACCGAGACCAGAGACGTAACAGATCTCATGAAACAAGAATTCTATCATGGACCCATGAGTGTAGCAGTACGGCCCTCCTCCTGCTCTTCGTGAAGCACATCACACCAGTCAGACAGAGGATGTCGATCGTCGACACAAGCAAGCAACCTCACATTTGGATGAAGGATCGACATCGCTGACATTGGCACCTCTCCAACCAGGCCCGGAAAGAGAAGAACAAGTTCCATACAAATTGGTTCAAGAGCGTCGAAGTGCTATCGGCGAGCGTGACCGGGAACAACGTCAAAGCCACATGGAGGTTCCCCGTCACGATAGAATACACGAATCCTGCGAAGCTGTTGCACGGCGTTGCTCAAGCTCTTTTTGGTGAGTTTTTGGGGTTTCTTCCTGGAAGAGAGATTATTCCCTTCCTTGGGCGAAAGAGCATGCTGACTGATTGTTGTTGCAGTAAGCTCCCAACGTCCCGAGTGTAGATGAACTCCCAGGCAACCACTGCTGTTATGGTAAAACCCGTCCGATTGCTAATAATTTTCTTTCCACCCATTCAGTTCGACGTCTGTATCGCCTACCTACCGTATCCGATAGCCAAACCAGGCTTCTGGGACGATCTTGGCTTCACGCGGAACCTGAACATCACCTTCCTCCGAACGGTCAAGGTTGGCGAGTATGTGATTATGGATACGGAGGTGAGTTCCTTGATCTGCTCCCGCCTGGTGTTCCGGTTGAGTTTGATGTGGTAGCTAACAGACTGTTCATAGCTGAAGCACATCGGCCGGAGTATGGGTTATATGACGGGCGAGATGAGGCGCGAGAGGGATGGCGCTGTCATTTCCACCTCCGAACAGAACAAGGTCAATCTTAGCTCGGGCATGAGGTCGAGCAATTTGTAAATGGATTGTTTGTAGTTGGAATGCAGAATGTCGCTGGCCCACCACTGCACTCCGGGTCGAAATCAGATGTCCTGAGAGTCCTCATGCCACAGATTGTTCGTGTGCATTTCAGCGTACTGATGGTATACGACGACGTCGCCGTCCTTTCCTGTATAGCATGCTCTTACAGTCCTCCACCAAAATAAACCCAGACTTCCTCTCTCTTCCCCTTCCCTCTTTAGAAGTCCGTCACCCGCCCGTTATAACTCCAATCACCCTTCCACCGCAAAGGGTCGTTCTTAGGCCCTCCGACCTCTCCAGTCGAAGGGTTAACCTCTCCCTCAAACTCAGGTTTCGCGCCCCTCCTAACATTCGGGTGCAGTTCCGCTCCATCGCCATTGGCAGCGACTCGCGCGCGCTCTTTCAGCTGCGCGAGCATATCGCCCGCCGAGTCTGACCGCGAGGGTTCCGTGACATTGCCCTCGGAGTCCGCGACAGGGTTGTGGGTCGGCGGCGCTGTGTCGGTGGCCGAGGTGCTCGAGCGGGGAGTGCTGAAGGCTCCTGTGGATTGTTCTTGCAGCTTTTCGAAGATCTCTTGCTCTTCTTTGGGGAGGCGTGGTGGGCCTGGCTGTGGTGTCCAGGCGGATTGTGTGGCGCGGGCGGTGGTGAATGAGCGGCGGAAGAAGCCTGGGCGCACGGCGCGGACGGTCCTGGCGATTGGATGCATTGTGCTGTTGTTGTATTTCAGGATTATGTGAATGTTGTTGAGGCTTGCCGTGGAATGGGATGTAGCGAGTCGACGGTAGTTTGCGAGTTGACTTCAGTTATTCTAGAGCGGGACAAGTTGAAACTCCGGTTATGTCCGCCAAGGTCCGACATCGTCATGTAATCAATCTCGCCACATGAGAAACCTCCTTCGACGAACTCAACACCATTCGGTATGATTGATGTTTCATGAGTCAAACATTTGAATTATGAACAGTATTCTTATAGGACGAAAAGGCATAGCATCATTGGCACGCGTAGATTGATGTGGCATCATCGAGATGCTCAAGTCAACAGATTCAACACCAAGGAAATTGCAACTAAATTACTTGTGGAGGAAACTGTTATTCGTGAAAATCATATAACTTGTGTGTATATTATGTAACTATCTCTACCTTGTCCAAAGGTCAAATCGATATCATTCGTCGTCAACTCGTCCACACATACATCACTCAATCATCCACCGCTTAATGGCAGTAAGCCTGGTGCATAAGCAGACCCTTCTCACCAGCCTCGAACGAAAGCTCAACATTGGGTGCAATGAAGTAAACCTGGCCCTCCCTGAGCTCAGTCTTGATACCGTTGGCAGTCATGGTAGCACTGCCCTTGGTCGCAAGCAGAATTCCGTTGCCACCAATCTTCTCAAGCGACTCCTTCTCGCCACCTTCGAGGGTCATCTGCAGCATGTCGAACTCGCTCATCGGGGGTGCGAGAATCTCAGTCTTGCCGTTCTTGCAGCCCTTGTAGGGTGATGGGCGCAGCATGCAGTCTTCGGCGCTGTTGGGGTTGAAGCTCAGGGTCGAGACGAAGAGGTCTGCGGAGGCGCGCTCGGCTTTGGGACAGAAGCCGGTGTTGAGCACGTTGTTGCTGCGCGCCATGCACTCGATGATGTCGCCGGACAAATAAGCTAAATATAGCAAGTTAGAAAAACAATTGCCAAAAAGATTAATAAATCCTGTACGATGGCAAGGGACGACGTTTCTTACCATGGATCCCATCTTCGTTGATATAAATTGCCTCGCCGGGGTTGAGGGTGAGGAAGTTCATTGTTATAAGGGCGACGAGGACACCGGGGTCCGTCTTCTCGTACTGGGAGGCAAGACGCGGGGCGAGTTTGGGGATGTAGCTGTCTGGGCCGAAGGAGTCGGGTGAGGTTGAGGTGATGGCTTCGTAGGATGAGGTGAGGGCATCGTCGTCTGCGGTGAGAATGTTGCGGACGATCTTCTTGACGGTGTCTTTGTTGAAGTTGCTTTCGCTACCTTCGGGGAGGAATTTCTTCATGAAGTCGAGTTTCATGAGGGAGGCGATTTGCTCGGTGGGCTTGAAGCCGCAGAATGCCTCGAACTTGGAGAGTGCGAGTGCGATCTCAGGCTTGTGGTTGGGGTCCGTGAAGTCATCGGGGTTCTCCTTGTGGAGTTTTGCTGAGAGCTCCTTGTTGGGATGGACTTGGAGAGGCAGTGCTTTGGCGATGGAGAGGACTTTGGGGAGGTAAGGGACCTTAGAATGGCCGAACTTCTTGAGCATCTGTTCGCCCACGAGCTCGTTGGGGTACTTGTCAAGGACATCCTGGAGATCCTCTCCGGATTTGGCGACATATGAGGGAAGGACGGGGTAAGTGCCCATCCACATCTCTGCGTAAGGCTTGTCTGCTTGTAGCTTGAAGTCTGACTTGGGGCCATCGTCGCCGTAGCCGGGTTGTTGGGAACAGAGACGGGCAGAGAGAGACTCCTTTCCGACGTTGCCCCAGGGGTACTGGTTGGTGCCGCACTTGAGTTCGTAGAATGGTTGAGCCATGTTGGAGGGTCGTATTGAAAATGTGAGTGACTCGTTTGTAAGGTGTTGGTGATTGTGTTGAGGGTTGTAATGGAGGATAGTGTAAATTTGGCGAGAGAAGGAAGAAGGGAAAATGATTGTACTTGTACCTGAGATCAATGATGGTATTTTGCTTACAGATCGCCTCTTGGGAGATGCAGTGATGCGAAGAGAGGGCGTCTGGGCATGTCACGACGATAATTGTGATGAAGGATGGACGTCATTCAGAAATCGAAAGGTGGGCCGGAGAACGGCCCTGTCTCCTCGGATGCTTGCATCACAGGGCATGATATGCTCTTCGAAAAGTGCGTGCCGGCCGTTATTTACAGACGAGCATCGGTATGCTGTTCTGATGCCTTGATAGAGGTTGTTATCGCTGTTGGTTTTGCATGCAGGTGGCAAACCGAGCGTTTTGTCATTCAGTGATAGCAGTATCTGGACACTCTCGTGTGATCGTTGACGTCCACCCGGTGGATTATTGTATGCCGTCGATGTCGGGTACGGTATTGAATGCGGCTATTGATGGCAATCTCTCGTTCCAGCCACTCCAATTTGATGTTGATGTCGTGTTCCGCGGACCCTCGATCGCATTTGAAGGCGGAGATAGAACGATGTGATATGCAATTAGGGTTCGAGATCCCGCTAGCGCCCGCGCTTATCGATTATGATTCTTTCGAGACGAACGCTTTTTCGCAGCCCCCACCTGAATGTGACAGAGCAGGTTGGCGTCGAATTAATTGAGAACTGCACAAAGGACGACTCACCACTCTGGCTTCTCTCAATATCCCATATCGCTTCAAAGCAGGCGGCAAGATGGGTGCACCCGAGCAGCACCACCACCGCTCCACCACAAAGTCGGCCAACAAGCCCTTCAAGACTCGGCACGCCTCCAAGTCGGCAATCAAGGAGCGCACCAAGGGCAAGGTCGACTCCCTCGAGACCGGCTCCCGAAAGACGCCTCACCAGCAGGTCATGTCCAAGTTGGTTCGTCGCAACCAGAACAAGCAGAAGCGCGTCACCCACTCAGCAAAGCTCGCCGCAGAGGGCAGTGCTTTCACTGGAAGAGACGGAGCTCCGAGGATTGTTGCAATTGTCCCGCTCTGCGAGGATGTCGACGGCAAGACTGTCGCTACTGAATTGAACAAGAGTGTCGAACTTGAGGCTGAAGCGCCCGAACACAACACCTGGAGACTCGAGATTCCGAGGTTCAAGCAGAAAGTTCAATATTTGACTCCCGCAAGAGACCTGCTAGAATGCCTCGATGCTTGCCGAGTCGCCGATTTCGTTCTTTTCGTTCTCAGTGCCGAAGAGGAGGTCGACGAGCTTGGAGAGCACATGCTCCGCTGCATCGAGTCGCAAGGTGTCAGCACAGTCTTGACCGGAGTCCACAACCTGAACAAAGTTGAGCCCGCCAAGAAGCGACCGGATGTCCTGAAGAGTTTGAAGAGCTACATCACCCACTTTTTCGCATCACTGGAGAAGGTGCACGATCTGAGCAGCAGACAAGACAGCAGCAATGTCATGCGCAGTCTGTGCACGACAATGCCTAAGGGAGTCAGGTGGAGGCAGGATAGGAGCTGGATCGTACCCGAGGAAGTCAAGTGGGAGGACCAGCAGTGTTATATTTCTGGTGTGGTAAGAGGCAAGGGTTTGAAGGCGGACAGGTTGATTCAGGTGGGAGATTGGGGTGACTTCCAGATTGAGAAGATCACCGCTGCACCTCTCGAGGTCAAGAAGAAGCAACATGCAAAGGCGAGCGATATGGCCGTGGATGTACCCGAGGGCGAACAAGTACTGGACTCGCCGACCGAAGACCAGGACGATCTCGCGGAACTTGCACCGGAGGACACCATGATGGACGATGACGGTATGACCATGGGCGCCGCGTCCCTCGCACCCTCAGAGAGGAAGCATGTCCTTCTTGACGACCACCGCTACTTCGATGAGGATGAGCACCCCAGAGATGCCATCGCGAAGCCCAAACGTCTACCGAGAGGTACAAGTAAATACCAGGCCGCCTGGTTCTTGGGCGATGTCTCGGACTCTGGCTCGGATCTGGAATCGGTGGTGGACGACGATGATGAGGATATGGACTTTGGAGACGCTCCTGCGGCTGGTCCGGCAGACGGCAACTTTGACGATGCTATGCGCGATCCCACAGAGGCCGCGCCTTCAGAGTATCCTCAAAGCGAGATGTTCGTCGACCGAGCTATTGAAGAGGAAGCAGACCAGCTCGAGCAATACCGCAAGCAACGCCGCGACGAAGCGGAAGATGACCTCGAGTTCCCCGACGAGATCGAATTGCTGCCCAATGTTTCTGCAAAGGAGAGGCTGGCCCGCTACCGTGGCTTGAAGAGCTTGCGAACGAGCCACTGGGAGACCGACGAGGACAAGCCATACGAGCCCGAGGAGTGGTCAAGACTACTCGAGGTCGCAGACTACAAGTCGACCAAGAACCGCATTCTGAAGGAAAGCCTCGAGGGTGGCGTCAAGGCCGGTACTCGTGTCTGCATCCAGCTGCGCATCACATCCGAGCAAGCCGTTGAGCTGCAAAGCTTCCCTCAGCCTACAGCCATCTTCTCGCTCCTCCGTCACGAACACAAGCGGACGAATGTCAACACCTCCATCACATTGTCCTCTGACTACGATGCACCCATCAAAAGTAAGACTCAGATGGTTCTTCAATGCGGCCCTCGTCGTATGGTGGTCAACCCACTCTTCAGTCAAGCGGGCAACACACCCAACAACGTGCACAAATTCGACCGCTACATCCACCCAGGACAAACTGCAGTCGCGTCGTTCATCGGTCCCATTGGCTGGGGTCATATCCCCTGCCTCTACTTCCTCCCGACTGTCTCGGGCTCCACTGGCAACGATGAGATCTCTGACCTCACGAATGCTATGCAGAAGCCGACTCTCAAGCTGGTCGGCACTGGTACCTTGCTCGCGCCATCGACATCTCGCATTGTCGCCAAGCGTGTCATCCTTACCGGTCACCCTTACAAGATCAACAAGAAGGTCGTCACCATCCGCTACATGTTCTTCAACAACGAGGACGTCGAGTACTTCAAGGCCATCCAACTGTGGACCCGCCGTGGCAGACAGGGATGGATCAAGGAGACACTTGGCACGCACGGTTACTTCAAGGCGACCTTCGACGGCAAGATCAACCCGATGGACGCCGTGGCTCTCAGCTTGTACAAGCGTGTCTGGCCCCGTCCCGCGAGGTCTTTCGTGCCTGGCATGGAGTTGGAGGCCGCGGTCGTCGAGGGCGACGAAGAGGAAGAGGATGTTCCAGAACTCCTTGAAGGCAGGATGGAGGAGTAGAATGCTTGCTGCACTGCTCGCATCTTACATGACTATTAGCATCACGATACAGCATCATGAAATGAACACTTTTCTTTGGGTTATACCAATGTCCAATCCAAGCTTGAACGTTCATGCTGGCGGTCGTCATCGCATCCTTCAGCTCCATTTCGGGACATCTCGAACCATTGTTACTGGCTCCAAGCTCGTAGGATCATTTCGACCGGATGCTGAATCTGGATGCTTTGTAATCGATTTATAATCAACAACACAGCAGACACCTGACATACGTTACGCATACTCTAAGAAATGAGAGTCGACAAGGGTCACCTCATCAGTAGTATAGAGGCCAAACGCTTTCATAACTCACACCGCATACCATCAAACTACACCATCAAACTACACCATCAAACTCAGACACACATACTCACTCACACGAAAACACGCACAACAGTCCTCCCTCACGACCACCATGTCAACCCCAACAACCCCCTCCATCACCCTCTACCGCTTCGACGGCTCATGCTCCCGGGTCCCCCACATCCTCCTCCGCGAACTCGGCGTCCCCTTCACCGACATCCCAATGGCGATGGACACCTCGAGTAGCGGCGGCGGCGGCGGCCTCTACCCCAAAGACAAATCCCTGACACCCGCAGAGTACCGCTCCCAAATTCACCCTGACGGCAAAGTAGCCGCGCTCGTCTTCGACGGCGTGGTAATAACCGAAATGGCAGGAGTCCTCACTTACATCGCCACTCTCGCCGAAACAAACTACGGCAGACGCTGGTTGCCTGCCGACGCTGTGTTGAGGGCGAAGGCTTACGAGTGGATTGCGTGGTTGTCGGGGACCGTTCACGGGGGTTCTTCCATGGCGTTTTGGATGCCGGGGAGGTTTACTACCGGGGAGGAGAGT
Organism: Cladosporium phlei; assembly: GCA_003614995.1. Taxonomy (NCBI): domain Eukaryota; kingdom Fungi; phylum Ascomycota; class Dothideomycetes; order Cladosporiales; family Cladosporiaceae; genus Cladosporium; species Cladosporium phlei. The sequence goes on along the minus strand of QZFA01000019.1, from coordinate 8,395 downwards.
GCTTTCGAGGGAATCCGGGCCAAGGATATTTGGGGGCATTATGAGAGGATTGAGGCTAGGCTGGTGGCGAATGGGGGTGATAATTGGGCTGTGGGAGGGGAGTTCTCGGTTGTGGATGTTTTGATTCATTTGTTCTGGAGGTGGGCTAAGCATGGTTGAGAGGTGGCCGCGGTTTGCGGAGCTTGCTAGGAGGGTTGAGGGTTTGGATAGGACGAAGACGGCGATGGAGGTTGAGGGGCAGGGGTTGTGGTTTTGCTGATGGGAGTCGATGTTGGGTAGATTGTTGGGAAACAGAGGGTTCTGCTGTTCCTGTGATTAGAGATGGGATTCATCTACTCCTGAACGGTGGTCAAGCCGGGTGAATGCTGTACTTCTCATAGTGCAAAACGTGGTTGTGCAACAAGTTTCGTCGAAAGGGTATCTACTGATCTATCCTCGCTCCTATCGCATTGCACTCAAATTACATCAAGAAAGCGAGAACCTCATATCTACAGTACTACATCAGGCATCAGAGGAAGCAACACTCAGACCTTCCGCCTCGCCATCGCTCCGCACGATTCTAGGCTCGGAGATCGACAGGCTCTTAGTAGCAACAGTGGACTTCTGCGCCACCCGTCTGGGGGCAGCGACGGAAGCCTTCCTGACGACATCGCGCCTCCACGACCTCCAAGTCTCCCACTCCTCACGCCTGCTCTCGACTTTCCAGCGACTGGTCTCTTTCGCCGGCCGCCATGCCAACTTGTTCTCTGGCAGTTGAGTCAAGTCTACGACACGGGGAGAGGAGTCGGACGTTCCCAGAAGCAAGAGGCGGGTGAGGACGTCCTTGCCCTCTTTGTGAAGGGCTTCTTGCCGCTTGCGCTTCTCAGTTTTGGGCTGGATGAGAGGCTGGTGCAGCCAACTGAGCGAGGATATAGACGAAGAGACGGAGCCTGGCGGTGGGATTTTCAGGCGCGTGTTCTCGGAGTGCAGGTAGCGGACTGCGCCTCGCAGCGATGTGATCTGGTGCTCTTGTCGGTCAAGGGTGAGCTGGGTGCCGCTGCCCATGGCGTTGGAGTCCAGGGGTTGGCCAGAGGCGTGTTTGCCACGCTGCTCTGTCGCCAGGCGCGAAGACTCTGTGCGAGCGCGCTCGATCGCCAGCTCTGCCTCTTTCCTGGCCTGGGCGAGCTCGGTTTTGGCCCTTTGCTCGGCGTCTCTGGCCTCGTGCATGTCGTGCTCGAGCTTGGCGATTTCGGCGGATCGCTTGCTTGCGTTGCGCATCTTGGCTTCCAGCATCTCGATCTGCACGCTCTGCTCCTCAAGCTCCGTGTCTCGTTCTTTGAGCTCGACTTCGCGTTCTCTCAGCGTTTCACGGGCCCGTGAGAGCTCAGCCTCTGTGTCGATTGATGTGAGCTTGGTCAGTTTGAGCTGGTCTGCGCGTGCCACCCATGGTGCTGGTGCTCGCTCGAACTCAACCGTATTGTCCAAATCGGTTGGGAGCGAAGATACGTCGGTCAGGGCGTCTGCAAGATTCCGCATGCGCTCGGCCAGAGCTGTGAAGGGACCTGCCTCGGGAGTTCCCAAAGAGAAAGCGTTCGTAGCTGCGCGAGATATTGCGCTAGATACTTCGTGTGGCGTAAAGGGTTCGATGCGACCCTCTTCACCAAACAACATCTGTAGTGCATCCCCGACCTGGCGGCTGAAGGCGCTGATCTGGGTTGCGAGGGATTCAGCTCCTTCAAGCGAATCAGTGCATGACGGTTCGAGTGTTAGAGATCGAGCCTGGAGATCGGACAAGGCGCGGTGAGTTTTGCCGGCTGTGACCTTGGCACTTCGTGCCTGTGAGATCAGCGACTCTATGCGGCCAACAATCTGCTTAGCAGCCGCAATGCCCTCGTCATCTTCTTCGCTTTCATCATCGTCCTCACCGTCTTCCTGGGTGTCCTGCGAAAAGCGGAGTTTGTTATCCACCAAAGTCTTCGCGATTCCAAGAGCAGAGGCGGTGCTCTCAAGCTGGCCTTGAAGACACTGAGTCCGCATGAGAAGACTGTCGGCATGGCCAGCGATGTCGTGGTCTTTTACGTGAAGGCTGGCAAGGTGATCCATTACAGCAACAGACCTTTGAAGCTCATCAGCCATATCCCTCTCCTTCAGGTCGTCTCGCCTGAGAGCATCGATATAGCTGTTCAGGGCTCTTTCAACGGGCTCTAGCTCATACAGTGCGCCTTCGTAGCTAGCGAATTCTTCAACACTGCAAGTACAAACCGCGTTGACGAAGCGATCGGCCATTGCCGAAACCCATGTGAGCTTGTCCATGACATCGCATGCAGCGAACACGCTCTCGTCCAGACCTCTTGCACCGAATGAGGCAATGCGCTCTCTCATGAAACCTTGGACGAGATTCGCCTTGAAACCGATCCTCTTGAAGCGCAACAGAGCAAGGACGCTGTCACGTTCTGCCTGGAATGCATCCGGTAAGAATAGCTGGACGATACCCAGATGTTCTGAAGCTTCCTGTGCGTCCAGTTTACGTAGCTCCAGGTCGATGGTCTTGACTTGTGTCTTAGCAGCACTCGTTTGAAGCTTCAGGTTCAAGTCAAGCATAGCTCGGGACTTGGTCGACAGATCGGCAGCTTCAGTATCCGAAATCTGCTTCGAGGCTTGCATGTCTTGCAGGTCGCTCTGGAGTTGAGTGACGAGTTCGCGGAATCGGTTGATAGTGTAATCGGCGTCATCGAGCGCTTCTTGCTGCTGCTTCGCAGTCCTCTCGCGGTCGAAGATCAAGCTGTCCTTGAAATCAATCTCATCTGAGAGCTGCTTCTCAACTTCAATGTGGTTGATCTCGAGCTCGTCATTCAGTTCCCTGAGGTTCTCGAGATCCTCAATTGTGACTCGAAGGTCATCGAGCTTCTCCTGCATACTCATGTTGCGCTCAGTAAGCTCCTCAATCATTTCCTCAGCGCCCAATGCAGCCTCGAGCTGTTGTCTTAGATCATCCGCAGTGGCTTCGCTCGTCAACAGTTTCTCCTTGGCATCGTCAAACTGTTTGCGGAACGCCTCGAATTCTTTCACTTGGGCCTGAAGCTCTTTGACCTGTTCTTTGAGTTCTCCCTCACGATCTTGAGTCAAGTCACGCAGACGAAGAAGAGCGTCTCTCAGGCGATCATTCTCCTTCTCCATTTGCAGCCAGCCAGCACTTGTGCGCTCTTCCGGACTCATTTCTTTGCTGAATTCCGAGTTCTCTTCCCTGAGGACCTCGACTTCCAGCTCCAACTCCTCCTGGTGTGCTCTCAGTGCATCGAGTTCGGCCTTCAGCCCTTCCGCCATCTCCTCAGCCATCTCCTTGTCCAGCAGCGCCATCTCCATAATGCTTTCATGCTCCGCATGAAGTTCCTCTGTGCTTTGACCCTTGCTCTCAGCTTCAGTCAACTGCTTCTTCAGCTCTGCAATCTCCTGCTGCTGTGGCTGGTATTTCTTCTGTAACTTTTCGATGATCCCTTGATACCTGTCCCGGTCTTCCTGAACCTTGTCCAGTGATTTCTTGAGCTCGCGATCCTCTTGTCTTTTCCTCTCGAGCTGCCTGATCTTGGCTTCCAGCTCTTCGATCTGCCTGGCGGACTGAGCAGAGCTTCGCACAGTGCGTTGCGAGTGTAGAGAAGCTGGCGGCGAAGACGTGCGTCGCGAGGATGTTGTGATCGGTGCATTGTCTGGGGGTATAGGCGGCAGTGGAGGCGGTGCGAAATTGGTCCTGACGGGCTCTTCGTCGCCATCCTGTCCCGTCTCTGCATGACTGACTGCCGACGACACATCGCTTTCTCGAGGCGAGAGGAGATCTGGTTGTGGTGACCCGGTGTTTTCGGCGTGGCTCGATAGCTTTTCAGAGTCGCGTCGGCCTGGTACAGCTCGTGAAGATGGTGTAGGACGAACAGCAGCAGGTCTCCCCGGAGGCGCGCGGGCGGCTGGTGCTCTTGCGCTTGACGGTACGGCCGCTGACGGTCTGGACGTTCTCGAAGGTGGAGCAGCGGCGGCAGGTGGTGCCATAGAAGTCCGTCTCGAAGGCGCTGTGCTTTGCGGAGCTACGCTTGGTCTTGTCCTCGTGGTCGGCGCTGGTGCGGCCGTGCCTGCTGTGCGTCTCGCGGCGGCCGTGGGCGGCGTGCTAGTCCTCGACGTCGGCGTACTCGTAAAGCCGTTGCTCCCAAGCTGCTTGGTCGGGCTCTTAACCGGACTTCTCAAGCCACTTAGAGCAGACCTGGCGGCAGGAGTGGGACTTGCTGTCTCCATGATCGCGCTCGCCCGCCTTCCCGGCGCGACATCTTGCTTTCTTACGTTTCCGCTAGATTGTATACTCGACGGCCGCGGTCTTCCAATTCCTGCGGCGGCACTTGCGCCAGTGGGCTTCGGTTTCGGTTGTGGTTCTTTCGGTTGTTGTGGTTCCGGTTGATCCAGTACTTGTCTCACACCAGCAGCGCGCAAGAACATGCCGTGTCCCTGCTCGCAATCAAAGTACCGCTGTCCTTGAACCGAGCCATCGTTCTTGCCCGTAGATTCTTCCAGTTCTATGCCCACCCATTCGCCAGGTTGGAAATGTACAGGGCCGACATGGCGTACGGCCGCGATTCGGCCATCGTTGAGCTCGATTACCTGGCCAGGTAGGAGGTCGGCCGCGTTCATTGTCGGTCGTCCAGGATCGTAGAGATTCGATCGATCATTGTTGTAAGAAGAGAACGGCGGCTTGCGCTTGTGTGAGGCAATCAAATGTTTACTTGGTGAATTGTAGTACTGAACTATTTGGTGCTCCTTCCTCGTTCAGGGAAACGCGGAGGGCATGATCTGCGGAAGCCTTCCGCACTAACCGTCACGTGGCTTGACTAAATGATCGCCCGGTTGACGGGCACCTATTCACCGACTTCTTGCATCAGCGAAACACATCCCAAAGCCTACCTAAATCGAATCGATTGAGGAAATCCTGCACCAAAAGTGGAAATCTACGTTGTTTCTAGTTGCGATACAGATAGCTTGGAGGGGACATCTGCCCAATCACGACTCGACTCGATACCTATGGACAGACCCCTAATCATCATCCTCCACTTCGATTGCGTAACAGAAGAAGCCGACCGATTCTCCCTGATATTATAGTCAGATAATGATCATGGATTACAACACGCCGAGAACCTTGCTCTAGACATACCGCGTCAAGGCACCTGCGAAGCGGGTCCTCTCCTGTACTGGAGCTGGAGCAGGGCATACCATCATACTCCGCTCGGCACTTCGTGTTGGGAATGGAGCAATACAGAGCATCCACATTGTTGTATTTGAGACAAGTGCCCGAGATCGTTTCTCCGGTAAAAGCGATGGTCGCGCATGCATCTCCTTCGCCTTGGGACGGAGCACATTCGAAGTCCGCGAGTAGATCCTGTCGCTTGGTGTGATCGTTCTGAAGACCGTACGCGCATGCCAGCGCGGGCAAAAGAATCCAAGGGATTTTCATGGTCGCGGGTATGCTGGGTCGTTCAAGGGATTGGTTGATGGTAGCAGAGGTAGGACAAGGAATTCCCAAATTGCAGGGAGCGGCTGTATGATAAACGCCTTGATGTCTGCGCGGATCGCTGACTTCTTAGTGTTGTCTTAGTATGTACAGCTGGCATCCTCAGTCCTGACCGGCTGATTGCACTGGCCTTTTCTGGCAAGATCTACATCGCATACCGCCATACCAGAGCGGTGTAGGGATACCGTATATGTGCGATATCTGGGGTAATAATACCAGTGGCGGGACATTGACTAAGGTAGGGGAGAAAGCTCAAAGCGACTACCGGCTGATGATTGGCTCGCAGTGATGACCTGAATGCCATAGCTATCCACGACAACTAAATGACTATGCAACCCTATCTGCTTCACTCTTAGGAACTTAGGGAGACATCAAATGTAACCACTTAGGCTCTTATCGATTGATCGAACATTGCGAATTGTTAAGAACATTAAATCGTGTCCCGAAGGCTAAGTTTCACTATTTCCGCTAAGCTTATACTATTATAGTAACTAGGTCGTTAGATTCGGTTAATTAATTAATCAACTAAACTAGATTTATAAGAATTAAGCGCTTACTTAATACTTATTATTACCGCTAGTACTTCTCCTAACTTCTAACTATACTACGATATTATAGTCTTAAGAGACTTAGTTAAAGAAACTTATTAAGTTCCGGATATAATAGTATTTAAGATTAGATATAGAGGTTCTATATAAGAAACTTTATTAGTAAGGTTAGCTTAATATCTAACTTATTATTATTAAGCTTATTAAGTACTATTATTATAGTAATAATATAAAGCTAATAGAACTACCTAGTATAATACTAGAACTTTCTTATACTTTCTTTAGTTCTTAACTTTAGTACTTTTACTCTTAGTTCTTTAATAGTACTATACTACTTTAGTAGTACTATTACTCTATACTCCTATTTATATACCTTAGTAATATCGATAAGAGTATTAGCTCTAGAGTATATATTCTAATATCTACTAAGTAAAGTATTCTTATACTATATAATTACTATAGTAAACTTAGTAGTATTATATTATATTATCTAGAGCTAAATAGCTTAACTAGTATCCTAGAGATCTATTATCTTATCTACTAGGTTCTAGTAAAGAAGTATATCTAGTCTAATATAGCTATAGCTAGCTATTAACTAAAGTATCGTAGTAAAAATAATAGTAAAGATATAGATTAGCTAGATATTAGAAGTTATTTTAATATAGTATTAGAAGAATATATATATATATATATATATATATATATATTATTTACCTTATATTATCTAAGTTCTAGCTTACTCTAGTTATAGTTCTAGCTTTAGATAATAAAGATATTAATATTAGCTTATTCTATAGTATATAGTAGGAGAAGCTAGTCTTTAAGTTAGATATATAAGTCTATTCTATATATATAGATAACTATATCGATACTAGAGTAGATAGAGTTTAGAGTATAGATATTATTAAAGCTAGAGAACTCTATTATCTTCTCTAAGAAAGATAGGATTTTAGACTAGAGTTTAGAAGCTAATCTTTTAAGTCTATATACTTAGTACTAGTCTTAAGTCTTTAAGCTAGTAATAAGCTTCTAGTCTATATTCCTAGTAACTCTAGTAATAAGAATAAGTATATTAATAGTAGAAGATACTAAGATCTAGAGCTATAGATAGTTAATAAGTTTTAAGTCTTAGATAAGAAAGTAAAGAAAGTAAAATATAGTATAAGAATTACTAGAAAGAGCTAGAAGTATAATATTATAATCTCTCTAGTAACTTTAGGTCTAGTACCTATATAATTCCGTACTAATATTAAACTTCTCTAGTTTCGTAATGCTATAGTAATAATAATGATAGTATTATTTTCTTTACTAGTATTATAAACTATCTATTATAGTTTCTAAGGCCTTAGATATAATTATATAATATATTATCGTTTCGTATATCTTAGTATATATAGTCTATCTTACTTTTAGCTAGATTATTATAATTATCTTAGATAGAACTACTTTTACTATCTAATTAATTAATTATAACTATTTAAATAATAATTAACTCTTATATTTAGTAAAAGTTATTACTAGACTATAACTTAGGCTATATAAATATAAATAGATATATTATAGTATTTCTAGTATAAAAATCTACTATAACTCTAAGATAGCTAATCTTAATAAAGATAATAGTAGTAGTACTTAACTACTACTATATATCTCTACTATTAGAACTAACTACTTAAATATAATAGTATTCTTCTTATAGACTAAGAATAAGTTATAGACTTAGAACTTAACTAGTAATACTATAATAATTACTAAAGAATATTATATCCAAGCTTTATTTATTAGTATAAGGAAGTATCTTAAGAGTAGCTATAGAGTAATATTTAGTAAGATAATTAATAAAGAGATATAAACTTCTAAGAAGAGTAATAAAGTAGAGAATATAGATAGTAATAGTAAAGATACTAGTAAGAGTATAGGTACTAAGAAAGAAGATAATAATAAACTAGATACTACTTTAATAGTTATCTATAATATTCTTACTAATCTCGATAAGAGTACTAATAAGTTTACTTTTAAAGTATAAGCCTATCCTAACTATATCTATAATCTTATAAAGAGATTATATATCTAGCTCTACTTAATAAAAGAGTAGTTTAATCTCTTCTACTAGTCTAATACTATTAATAAAGCTAAGTATAACTAGCTAGTTAAGATATATTTAGAGTCTTAAGATAATCTCTATACTACTATAACGGGGGTAGAATACCGAAGATATTTATTAGGTTAAACTAAGGGTTAATAAAGGTAGGGGAAGAAGTAGTTAGTATAGTAAATACGATCCGTTATAATTACTACTCTCGATATATAAGTTAAGTACGAGGCT